>LBNU01013755.1:666044-690623 GCA_014162995.1 Artemisia annua
AAAAAAAAAAAAAAAAAACCCAAAAAAAGTACACATAGGAATCTAGAGAGGGTTAGTCTAACGGATTCACCCCCCGTTTCTATAACCCACCCCATATAAAAGTATATTGCTACCTTAATGCATTAAATGTTTTTATTCTTTGAATGTGTCCAACCTCACTTTAAAGAACAATGTTGACAACTGTTTGAAATTTTAATGACCCAAAATTAGGTTTTATCATTGTGACGTTTCACAAACTAATGCAATGTTTTAATTTTTTGTCAGTCATACCATATAACGGTATTCTTAAAGGGTTGCTTGAACCCTTTCATGCACTATATACACAACATCAGAATCCATCATGAAGGATAATTCAGATTCGTCAGATTCAAGATTTTATTCTTAAATTGATTGTTGAATCCTCGAAACAGTTGAACCAATTCGGGCAAAATTCTGTTTTAGGACACTGTTAATCGCAAGCCTCTACATCTTTCGATATCTGTAACAGACACTTTGTATTACAATTTGTAAATTCCTAACAGTAATAAGGGTATGATGGTCAATTTATGATTATACAAGTAATTTTAAATTTTATTTATAGATATATTGAATATTTGGATATACATGATAATTTTGAAGTTTAGAAATGATATATTTGCAATTATAAGTTTGAGTTGGACATATATGTAATTGTGGTAGTTAAATTAAACAAGTAACATGTTTATGATATTAGTTTACACAATTAACAGTTTAACGTATGAATGAACAATTAACACACAAATAATTCCCTAACACATTCTCTCTCACGTTTGGCGATTTTTGAAGAAATTACATGCTCCATTCCAATAATTTGTTTGCTTCTTCATTAATCATCAAAGTGATATTACAATTCATTCTTACCTACCTATTCTCTTTAGGTTGATTTAATTTATTCTGTTTCTCAATTGGTCCATTATTATAGTGGGTTGGTTGTGTACAAATTCATTATTTAATCTTGAGAGTTTGGTGTAGGCTATCTTATTTGATCACATATCGTGGGTCGGTGCTTTCTTTGATTCGATTTTATTCGACCATTTGTTTCTGATCGATCAATACTTCTTTAATTTATTTTGGGTCGGTTATTATATTCCCTAATATTGCATTGCTGAAGAATTATGGGACCTAGTTGATTTCTTAGGCGCGTTCATTAAAAACCCTAACTTTTTAGTTAGGGTTTTCTCTATTATTGTTCGTATTAATTGTTCATGCTACTTTCTTTTTGGTTTCCGTTGTTCTGTGTTTGCGATTGTTTTATATTAGTTGTTTGTGGGTTTAGAGAGTTATGGAGAAGGGTTTTTTTAATTCTACTAGCGCAAATAAAGGTGAACATCATGGTGAGGAGAACATTGCATCGATCTTAAATAATTTTAAGGATTCTATGGATAAGTTGGGTGGCAATGTTAATGCTGCTGCAAGTGAGGTTTGTAATGCTTCCAAAGTTGATACGAATGTTGATTCTGCTACGGGATTAGGTGAATCTACTCCTAAGGTTGGTATCATTGTTAATGGTGATGGTAGTGTTAATGGTGATGGTCCTAGTAATCAGCCTCCACGTGAATCGGCTGGTCCTATTATTTCTGATTGGAGTGTGGATGATGGTAATATTAACTTGTCTACGTTAGTGGACAAGAATGTGTCTTCTGGTCCTAAACATCTTATTCAGCCCCAACAACTTGTTGTACTAGTGAGGGCAAAGGTAATGTTAGTGAAAAGGAGCAATCGTTTGCTTCTTTGCTTTGTGCCAATAGTACTTCTCGTTAGGTGAATTTTAGGCAGATGGTTAATGAAGATCGGGTTCCTAACCATGATAACTCCTTAAGGAGGCGATGGAACCCGTTTTAGGTCGGTATGAGAACACTCTTGTTGGGTACTTCTTAGGAAAAGCTAGCTTTTCCAATTGTGCAGAACTATGTTACTAATACGTGAAAGAAATTTGGCGTGCAAAAGATTATGAAGAATGAAGCGGGTGTTTTCTATTTAAGTTCTCTTCTAAGGACGGATTGGAGCAGGTGCTCCAACAAGGCCCGTGGTTAATCCGTCATTCACCTCTTATTCTTAGGAAATGGTCTCTTAATGTTCCCTTAACCAAGAATGAGGTAACTACGATTCCTATTTGGGTTAAATTACATAATGTGCCTATAGTTGCTTATTCGGAGGTTGGTTTAAGCTTAATTGCTACTCAAGTGGGGAAACCGATTATGTTGGATTCATTTACATCTTCTATGTGTGTTGACTCGTGGGGTCGAATTAGTTATGCTCGTGCGTTGGTTGAAGTGTGTTCAAATTCTGAATTGAAAAAGGAAGTTAGTATGGCTATTCCATTGGATGATGATAGTGGCTATTCGACGGAAATCATTCGTGTCGAATATGAATGGACACCTCCTCATTGCAGCGTTTGTAAGATATTTGGTCACACACTTAGTGAGTGTCCAAAACAAGTGAAAGAGGTGGTTCATAAGGTTTCTAATGTGGTGACTAATGCATCGATTCAGGTGGTTAATAACGATGAGGGGTTCACAGAGGTAAGAAATCGTAAGAATAAAGGTAAGAGTGTGGTTTCTACGTCTCAACCTAAGCCAATTGGAGGGGTTAAACTCTCCAAGCCTAAGGCTAATTTTTGGAGACCTAAAGTCACGACAACTTCTAATCAGGTTGATACCAAGAAAGATTCAGATAAGGGTCTAAAGCAGGCTTCTACTTCAATGTTAAATCTTGTAAGGACCCACAGTCTTCTAACTCTTTTGGTATCTTGGAGTCATTGGTGGATGAGGATGTTCTTGGTTTTGTTAACAATAGTAACGGGTCACAAGATCATCCTATTAGTAACATGGAATCGCAGGTGCCGGGTGAGGCTTCTAAGTCGTCTAATGTCCCATCTTCTAGTACGTCCGCAACTAGAAGGCGTTGGAGCAGTCTACTATCCCATCTCCATGTACTTCTGCATCGAAGAGGGGTAACCTATTTTCTAAGTTGGGTGAAGTAGTTGTTTCTGACAGTGATGAAGATGAGGTGTATGAGCCTAATGATTATTTGAGAGATGAATATTTTTCAGATGAGTATGCGGCTCAAGTAAACGACTTACCGGAATAATTCAAGGAGTTCAAGCTTCAAAGACGTAGTGGGAAGTAATATTGTATTTTGATTTGTTTTATCATAAGATTGGCATGTCATCTTATGTTGTATTTTGGTTGTTCTAGTTGTTAGTAGCTAGTGGTTCATTTATGGCATGTCATAAATGATATAGGGTAGTTCAAGCGGTTGCTTGAGGTTAATGTGGTATTTCAGCCACATTCCATTGTACTTTCAACGTTTTATTGGTTAATATATTTTACCATGGTGGAAGCTCCCTTTAAAAAAAAAAAAAAAAAAAAAAAAAAATTAACTCTTTAATGATATAAATCAAAGAATTATATCTGATTGTTTGCGAATAACATTCGGGATTGAATGACAAGTATGTGTGACGATTTCTTCACTAAATTTAAATACCAACCAAAGCATGTGTTTGAGTAAGAACTATGCTTAACCAATAGATTTCTATTATCCGAGACTTAGTTCTATTTTGGAGAAGGAATATGAAGTCTTCAAAGTGTTACAAACTTTTAATACAAGATATGCATATTCATTCGTTACAACATCCTATTTATAGACAAAGGCATTAGATGTCTGTGGGGTAAAAGGTGTGTGTCAACACATAATAGGCACAAATCACTTTGTACTTTTGCTTCTATTCCTAGTATGGTAACATACTTTTAGTGGAACGGTGATAATAACTATTTGTACTTTTTATCAAATAAAGTAATATTTTGACTTTGTGATAAGTTTTTTTCACGTATCTTCTCAAGATATTTCTCGCCTATATTTAAGAGACTTAATATACTAACAAAATGTTTAAGTCTCAGGATGTCTTCATATTGTGAGGATATCTTCAGGGAGTTAGTGAGTTATTGTCATCACTCACTGACTTCATCATCTCTCTAAGATCCGCTTTAGGTTGTGATGAGTCTTCCTTTATATTAAGACTCTAAAGAACTTTTTAAGGATGACTCCATGAATGTGTTGTTCTATACTTGGATTATATTTCATTCAAATTATATATATTATTAAATAGCAAAGGGGACGACGCCGTATTTGCGTTCCTTATTTTCCCGCCAAATAACTGTGGCCCAACTGGCCCAACTGTTTCTTTCCTTTGGGTTGTCCGTGTAGTGTTTTTTTGGTTTTACCAAGGCCCAGTATCAATTTTGAGGGTTACGCATATAAATTACGTAAAATTCCTTCGCAAAAAAAAACATACGATAGTAAACAACGCAAAAAAACAGGCCCGCCCGCAACGCGGCGGCCAAAGCCAATCTCGTTATATACTAAATATCATTGGGCACTGAATTAGCCCAATAATTAAAAGATATGTGTGAGAATGTTAGAACATTACAAAACCATCCGATCTGATTAAAAGAGGCCGTTTCATATTAGATCCAAGTATGGGAGTAAAGCTTAATGTCATTTGAGCATTGCTTCATTCCTTGGTTTCTTGGTATTGAAAGTGCTCTCGTTTCAAAACTTCAAGTGTCCAAACGCTTGTTTGAACCACGCCATCAAGCAAGGCTTTATATGAAGTTGAGATGTTCCACCATTTGAAAATCTTACCCCGGTTACTTTTCTTTCTTAACCATTGTCTCGTTACTTTTTTTTGATATGTTTATAATTTTATATCATGACCACTGCCTAGTTTTTTTCACTAAAATATATCACACGTACATACCTTTTGCTAAAGAAAAAGCAATAAAGCCACGATTTCATGTGGTTTTAACAAAGGGCTATTTGACGATTGTGCACGACTGACTTGTTGGTTTATTGACGACCGGCTATGACTAAAAAAGACGCATCATATCTACTTAAGCAGTGTCTTCGATCCCAACATCCTACAATCATAGTTGATGGCTTGATGTTCTAGGATCCACAAGTGATAGGGGATCCTTAAAAAAAACACTGGAGTACTTAATAGACACTCATTCATTACATGATCTTCATCTTCATCACTCTGCCCCACTTCCAAACTCAAAATCCTTCATAGTCCAGATCTCCAAACTCACAATATGACTGGTTTTGATGTGAAGTAAACTATAATTTGAGAACTCTAGTCGTGAAAGCATAAACTTGAAGGGTATTTTTGATTTTATGACATTATTTTTTGCTGAAATAGGAATGAAAAAACTCAAATTTATGACAAATTTATATATCATAAAGCAGGCAGCATTTAATGCAATTTCATTTGGAGGATTTTTGTTAGGCTTGTAGATTCCTACCAGAAACCATACAGGAATGTAAAATTGGTTGTGGTTCATTTTCAAATTTACTTAGTTTGACGGTAACTAAAAAAACAGAATGACTTTCTCAAACACAATACTAGTAATAATATAAGAATGTAATAATTAATAACAGTACTGTCATCAGTCTCATCACAACCAAACCTTGTGTTAGGCTCCTCTTAAAGCCTATTAGTTCCACACACACATCAAAAGATATAAATACCAAAATGAGCTAGCAACCAATCTTTTGACACTTGTATGCATCTCTATGTGATTGCTACTTAAAGAGTCAAGTTAGTAAAACGTTTTAAGTTAGATCCATCATATAATATGCGATCACCAAAAAAAGATCATATACTCGCATCCTAACACCTTACCAATTTCTTCGACCAAGGACGAACCACAAGCATCACCTTATCACTGCATAATACATAAAATCTGAAAAGTGGAAAACAAATATATATCAATATTCATATGATAAGAGCTCACTGGCTTGATATGTATGTGTCAATGATCATAAGCAACTAACCATGTGAGCGAGTATAATAGTCGTACCCCGGAGAACCGCTCCTTTTCATCAACCCAGTAGTAAAATGACTAGCACCACTCCAGCATGCAGCTGCAATATGGTATCAAAATGTATCTAGTTATCTATAGATAAATAAAAAAGCAATAAAGGTTATGGGGATAATTAAGCTGAACGAGTAATGAACCTTGATGAACTCCAGGAGGAAACCAAGTTTCTGGTATCTGGGACTGAATCTGCTGATAAAGGATGCTGCACTTTTCTAAGAAGGTGGATAAATAAAACAATGGTTATGCAGCTGAGGTAGAAACTTTTCCACATAGATTGGGTACAACAATAAATTCAAGGAGATCGAAGGAGTATTAAAACCGACCTTTGATAGCTTTATGCTCTTCTTCTAGGTGAATCAACTCAGCTGCCACTATGTTTTCTTTCTTATCTGCAGCACATACAAAAGGTTGATAAAGATCTCCTAAATATTATATAATACATTAGCTGAAGCTAATGATGTTGTTTTAGGAGCTAATGATTTCATTATCACTATATTAAATGTTGAACAAATGACAATATGTATTGGTGGCATTGGTGGTCAAGAACATAGCAGCAGCAAATGTGCAGGCACAAGTTCGATCCCCACTTTTCACATGCAAAAGTTTTTAATAGCATAACACACTTCTATGCTCTTAAGCCCATTCCACAATTGTTAGCTGTAACAAGATAAGAAGATAGGATCAATCGGTTGGCAAAGAGATTGATTGTCTAGCTGTTCATGATTAGTGAAAATAGTGATTAGCATGATTTGATTAGTGATTAGAATTTACCTTATATAGCTCTCTAGATAGGCTATAAATATGTCATTATAATGTTCTTATTGAAAGAAGGTGTTATGGAATATGTTTGATATACGTATAAGTGATATACGTATAAGTGATATACGTATTGATAATATTTGTTTTTGATACCCCAAATGCAGGATTACAATGACATATTTATAGCCTATCTAGAGAGCTATATAAGGTAAACTCTAATCACTAATCAAATCATGCTAATCACTATTTTCACTAATCATGAACAGCAAGACAATCAATCTCTTTGCCAACCGATTGATCCTATCTTCTTATCTTGTTACAGCTAACAACAATTAGCCCAATAATATTTTTCTATTCCTTTATATAATCTCATTATTAGATCAAATTTAATTTTTTTTTAACTCTTTTGATTTATCTAAATTAACATTTCTAAAACAAATTAATGCTTTTAAATATTAGAATTTGTATATAGTTGGCGGATAAAAAAAGTAATCAGGAAAATGGCAATAAAGAATGTCGTATGTTTATCCTATCTTTAATCTCATGCTATTTTTATTATTTTTTATGCAGATACTAACTTCTCACAACTTTATTGTCTTAATTTATATAAGTAATATTTATCATGTAATTTAATCATTTTTATGTTAAATCCACGGTCGAAGAATTAGATCAGACGCAAACTTACAAATTCCAAATTCCAAATCCATAATTATTGGTATACTCATATAATATATAAAAGTATAAATAAATAAAATTTAAAAAATGTTAGACTGAAGTATAAATAATTGATTATTTTACCGGGGTAACAACCCTTTTACCCAAAAAAAAAGTATAAATAATTGATCAGCATATGGATAAAAGAATATAAATTTTTTTATAAGCCCACAACAATGCAGGGACTCATTATACTCGTTTATTATCATACTTTATATTGGATAAAATATCAAGAATAGTAGTTTTATCAAGATATGTATTTTATTAAAGGGGATATGTATTATACATTTATACATAATAAAGGGTCATTAGGGTTGTATAAACTTTATTTAGGTTTATGTATTATAATAATAATTTGATTTGGTATTTATCAATACTGGTAAAGCAACACGAGTTTGTAGTTCATGATTTCATGCAATTAAATTACCATGCCTAAAAAAAAAGCTGACAAAACAAGCAACTTGGTGATCCATTTAAATTACTATGCCTAACACAACACACTATGTAACATGTTTAGCGAATGGGATTACGGTTTCACAACTTGATTAAAAAACATCAATAAAAAGGGAGAATATCAAAAACCTTTGATGGATTTGCGAGTCTTTTTCAGTTTGGCCTTCAAGTCTCGTTCCATACCTGGACATAATTGCCATTGTTAATGATGTATGCAACCGAAACCTTATTCTAATGTGCAAGTCTAGCTAACTAACCTTTCATAGTTGTGTGTTTGGATCTCAGGCTAATCAAGTGAGGCAACATCATTGCTATTTTACCTGCATATATGCAATATGACGTCAAAACATATAGGAAAAAAAATGTTTCTAGTAATGTGTGTTGATTATCAGGAAAAAGTAAAAAGGAACACAAGCTGCAAATCACATGTCATTAGGTATTGGAATAAAACTAGAGGGGGCAAGATAAATAAAGTTGGTAAATGGGTTCAAGTTGAAACGTGTCCAATTTTATTTTAACTAAAAGAAAGATTAAATGTATAGTATATGACTAAAACGACTATCATATAAACTCTAATCAGATATACTTTATATTAAAGCGATATAGAATGTGGTAAGCATCAAAAAAATAAAATCCCTTTGGTTGACTTTTGAGACACATTCAACCTGTTTCACAACCATCCCATTTTCACCTAAATGGGTCAAAACTGTTTTACTACTCGTATTATAGAAGGAAAATTGTATGTGATATGAATGTGTTGTGTGTTTTAGCACCAAATAAAGTATAAAATGGCGATATTGCAGATATATAATAGTAATCATAATGACATACCAGTTGGTGTAAGATTGGTAAGTTTTAAACGGACCAATGATGTACTACCATCAATAAGATCACATGCAACTATGATTTTATAGACACCCAAAATGCCTTCTTCAATCCCCTCCATTGTCATGAAGAAGTAACAAAACCTGTGTACATTCATGTATCTGCAACTCATAACTTCAGGATTGCAGAGGCTGCTGCTTTTGGACCTCTAATTAAACATACAAATAAAATAATATAGAAGTTATTTTAAAAGCAAAACAATGAAGACTAAAACATAGTATCTGATCAAACGTTCAAAAATTAAGCATGTGGGAATACCATATGGGCAACAGCATTGAAAGCATCAGTAGCGAAATCGCGAATAACCGCAACAAACGGATGATCAACATTAATCGGCCATTTTCCTTCCAATTCTTCACGCCCTATGCAGGTAAGCACAGGCTGCCATTCGTACACGTGACATATACACATGAATGTAATGCAACCATTTAAGACCAAAAAAAAAAAAAAAAAAAAAAAAAGGATGGACAAATAAGTTATATTACATACCCTCCCCTCATCGAGTTTTTTAAAATCGAGCCAGCTATTATGGTCCTCTTCTTTCAAGGGAATTTTATCAACGTTTATATACTTGATGACTTTTGAACCTATAAATCGCTGATTCAAGTGAACTGACTGTTCATCGACGAGATTGCTTTTCTTCTTACCCGTCGTACATGCTAAATGAACAAAATGCCAAAGAAAAAGCATCAGGTGATAAAGAGAAAGTTAAGTTACAATTAAGAAGCAAAATACATATATATGGGCCTCGATCCCCATAGGCAGGACTATTGCGCAAAACTCATCATGTGCCACACGTAGAAATAACAAATCGAGTAAGGGAGAAGTAAGAAAAACCTTTCAAGGATTTGTGCTGTGTTCCCAAGTTGATCTTTTTGGATTTTTTGACACCTTCTGCACATTCATACAAACCCCACATTATTGTTGATAAATGCACCGAAACAAGCTAGTTCTAATAATGTGATGTATAAGGCACTGAGAGATGAACAGACGCAATTAATAATACATGGAAATCAAACTTACCATTGATGTTTTCATGTCCGGAATTCAAAGACATTGCTGTAGATAAATTACCTGTAAACATAACCAAGATAGAAAGAAGAAAAATAAGTTGAAGTAGTAATATAAATGTGTTGTGGGTGGTGGAGATATGCAAGACTAACAAAGTTTCGTCTAAAAACAACAATCACCTATGGAACTGCTTACCTGAGAACTAGAGTAATATTTTGCAAAAGGTCTTATTTAGGTAAACAAAAATGCAAATGAGCAAACCCCGAAACTCCCCTAACTTAACCATATAAACTAACACACAAAAATAAGCTAGTTAAAGAAGTTTCCCTGTCTCTAAGCTCCAATACTGTTGTATCTCTAGCGCCTTTTGTTAGAATTGCGACCTACTGAGCAAGGTAGCTCCATGATGTATGTGTATATGTGCACGAGCATTAGTAATGCGGACAAACACATTAATGATGCAAGTATTATTTTGTTGCTGTTTTTTAACAGTCAAAAGGCAGGAATCACAAAATGCAAAGAGGCCGTTGCTCATATGACCCATATAGTAATTACGGAACAGTCTGATTAACCTGAGAACTGATAACAGCTAACTAAATTTTATGAGCTTATTGAAGTTTGAAAAAGCTAATAATAAGCATATGTTTTTGGGGGGTTTATGAGCTTATGAAGCTCAAGTTGATAAGCCCCCAAAATTGAGGTTCAAGCCGATGTAATAAGCTTAGCCAAACACTCCGAAAATAAGCTAACTCGGGAAAACTCCCAATCAATCAGCTAAGAATGAAAATTCCCTAGCTCAAACATAAATTCAGGTCACGCTTTTTTTATAAAAAAAAAATAATAATAATAAAACAAAGATAAAATGAATACATCATCGATCCGAACAATCAAATAACTTGCAAACAAAAATAGAGTAGCTTACCAATTTATTTTATTTTTTTCGCTGCTGCTGTTGAATCGCTCAGACAGACACCGAAGAATCTATATAAATTACCTACAATAAACACTGCTCCCGATTTTCTTTTTCTTTTCTTTATTTATTATCATAGTAAATTACATGGATGGTCCTTGTGGTATGCGTTGCCTACCACCCTATAATCTCTTCACTCTCCTTTTTGCACCCATAGTCCTTGACTTGAAAAACCAAATAGGAGTAATGGTGTAACACCCCTAACAGTTATAACAATAGAAAACGAACTCTAATTGAGTTGTTCTAAGTGAATTATCATTTGAATTATATAAATATCATAGTTTACAAAATGAGGTCCCACTAGTTTCATGGTTTACATAAATAAGTTTCCGAATAACAATAAAATTTATAGCCTTCTTGAGTATCTATGTTCCCCCGTGCCAGCCTCGATCATTATGGACCTGAGATAAACATGCTAAAAGTGTCAACACAAAGGTTGGTGAGTTCATAGAGTTTATTGAAAATAATTGTGAAAACTTTTATAAGTGAATCCTCGTAACAAGTATATGTAAGCATTTAAATATAGATCACAAGATTTCCGAGTGCATGACTATTGCACATAAAACAATAACAACATTGAGATAGTGTTTTCGTTTCCCTAAGTTACTAACATTGAAGTCTTAAGTTTTCTAGTTTCTGGTTTCTGTTTAGTTCCCAACTGCACTAAGTCTGTTAGTTCATGGGTTACGTTGTTATATACCCCTAGCGTTTCTCATCCCATTCTTGTGGATGTTGATAACCTACCTGGTAGAGGGCCACCAAATGTTTTTCTCATCCAATTCTTGTAGATGTCGATAACCTGATAATCTACCCGGTAAGGGGCCACCAAATGTGTTTCTCATCCCATTCTTGTAGATGTTGATAACCTCGATAATCTACCCGGTAGTAGGCCACCAAATGTGTTTCTCATCTCATTCTCGTAGATGTTGATAACGTTAGTGCCATTTATATGTCTGTCAATCTTGTTCAACATCAACGAATGAAACACATTGAGATAGACAATCATTTCGTCCATGATATGGTTACCGCTGGTTAGGTGCGCATTCTACATGTACCATCTCGTTATTAGTACGCCAATATTTTCACCAAGGGACTGCCCTTTGCTTTCTTTGAGGAATTTCGATCCAGTTTGAGCTTTCGACCTCCTCCCGCTCCAACTACGGGGGTGTATTAGTCGAGATATTATTATAGCCCATTATTTGTTATGCTTTGTAGGCCTAGCCCACTCACATGAGTTCTAAAATTATCACTTGTAACCTATATATTGATTGTGTAAATTAATGAGAAGTAAGGAAACAATTACCTTCCAATAGATAGTACGTTATGGATTAGAATTATAGGTCTAGTACTCATTGTATTTCATTGTCATTGTGTTAAGCTGGTAAAGCAATACTAGACGAGTACCCGTGCATAGCAACGAGGTTTTATAGCAGCAGATAGTTGTAGTGATAAAAAAATGTCTATAGGTTATAAACGAAAAATAATAAAAATTTGAGGATTTGGAGATTAAATATAATGTATTGAATTCCAGTTCGACCCATAAATCAATTTTCAAACTTTAGCTAAGTTCTTTCGTGTTTTATAACTCATTTCAAAGACTACAATATTTTCAATTTTACAAATGGAACACATTCAAATTTTAAATGTAAAAAAAAATGCACAAATAGATGTTCTCTAAATTAGTTGAAAGTCAATTAATACTTTCCAAATGTCACAAGCTTTCAAGTGTGTTTATTTTTCATGTTTGACCAAATTAAGTTTTTTTCAATTTTCAAAATTGACCATTTTTGCATTATAGATAGTATAGAAAAGGATAGTCGATTGTCATCATAATTTAAGAAAACCAAACCATTCAACTCCTGATCATATAGAGAGAATACACTTTATATATTGGTTTTGCATTACAAACAAGTGAAACATGAAAGACAAACAAGAAAATGGGATTCTTGTGAAAGGATATGTCAAATATTATAAAGTTGCAAATACGCAATACGAGATGTAGATCGAGATCCTCCAAACATAGATGTAACCCTATGAAATTGAATACTTCATTCATAAACAATCATACATTGATCAAATGTACAGTCAAAAACATCCATTTATAGTTTTCGCACCACAAAAACGCAAAATCAAGTGTCATATATTAGATAGTTATACATATCCAACTCATTACGGCCACTGCGAGACTCTTCAACATTTTGGGTTGATATTTTAATCTTGATTAACCTGCAAAAAAAGGAAGTGTAAGAACTAGGATAACTGCAGATGTTTTATATACATGCTGGGTGTCGTAATAAGAACTTGAAACCTCCATAGACCAAGACCTATTTTTGGTTCTTATAAAAAACTTAGTTTAAACAACCATCGATACATGAAGAAGATTTTAGTTGGTGAATAAATAATCAGTAGCACTAGCTATGGGTCAAACATGATATCACCACACTAACAGGTGCATTTTATTCTCAATTGTACGATATTTGTTTATAGTTGGCCTAAATGAAACGTCTTAAACCTGCTCTCAAAAAGTTCTCACTAGCTGCTTCAATAAGTCATCTCGCTACTCTACAACTTTCTAATAGCTGTAAAAGGGTAATTTAACTAATGCAGCCTGAGATAACATACTGAAAGGTTCGAGGTCAAGATAAGTTTTGTGTGGAGGAGATGCACGGCATGCCATGCATGGTGATAGGTTTAAGTAGTAATGTATGGTGGTGCATAGTCATGCACTTGATGCGCCACCACATATTGATAATAGGCTTAGCACCAAAACCTGTTTGGTATACCATGATGGATTGATAGATCAAACAGTTCAAAACTGATGTGAGTATATGTTGGTTTTGTGACTCGTTAGTCTTAAACAGTAGCCGAAACAATATATACACTAATTAGGTTTGGTTTTTATTGGTTCCATGCTAAAGTGAAACCTCAAAAACAATACCAAACCAAATCAAGTTAAAATTCGGCTGTGATTAGAACAGGATTTGTCGATAACTGTACCAAGATCCTGTAAATCCAAAACATGGATATTACACCAGTAGTACAGTGGGTTATCTTACCTGGTCAACACTTTTCAAAAGAGTGGCATCCCACTTATATTCTCTTGTAACAAGATCAAAGCCATCTGTCTGTGGGTCTCCTCGTAAAAACTAATAACAACTTCCCTGCAAAATCATCAAACTTGATGTTACCACACAGCCTTTATGGTTAGGTTACTCCAGATGCCGAAAAATAGATATACTAACCCATTATGTTTACCATCACCATCATTTCTTCGAAAGTCAATCCCCGAGTGAGGGCCACACCTAGCAGCTATGTCTTCACAAAGCCTATGAAGCTACACGTAATTCAAATTTACTTATTGTTTCATATAAAACAATGCTAATAGAAGAAAATAAAAGAGATGTTTTTTAATCTCACAATGTACACTTCATTAATCCCTTTGATGAACAGGTCATGCTCGCCTCTTTGAAACAATTTTTGGTGTTTCCCCTTCCTATATACAAATAAAATAAAATATACAAATAATGATATAATAATTCATGTAAAAAAATGTTAAATCATAGTGATTAACTTACCCGCGGTATCGTTCAACAGTAACTTCAACACCTTGAATGTGATGTCTTTCAATTTTTCTGACCTGCTTGATGTTTACGTTTTTTATAAGAAGAAAAAGAAGAATTTCAAACCCTGCTAGTTAAGGAACGTACCCTTTTGGCCGTCTCAATCGAAGAAAATGTCACTAAACAACTCCTGTTGTAGTATTTATTTTCAAAGGAGTTAAAACTAATATTAGTGACCTTCGCCTTCAACATTCCATCAAAATAGTCATAACTGTAAAACAATCATAAAGAGGCATTATGTTGCATTGTTGGACTACACAAAAACACTTCAAACTCATAGAACTTACATATCTGATTTTAGAGTATGCGACCCAAGATTGCTTACAACGATAGTTCTTTTCTGCAACAACAATAAAAGTAAGTTAACATGAGTTGTATGTATACAGAGTTTAAGGGACTCATAGGTGTATATAGTAAAGAATAAAAGCGAGCTAATAATTGTCAAAACAGTGCAAAAGTGCGTCTATTCATCCTCCTTTTCATTATCTAAGCATTTTCCAATATTAGTACAGCTGCTTGCCAGCAACAGATTAATACTGCTGTGGCAATGTATGTCTTTATTCAAGCATATGATGAAAATTGATTGTGTTTCTGGGTTGGATGATGAGTGGTGATGTACCTTTTTAGTAGTCACGTTGTCAAAGAGAAGGCGGCGTGGAGAAGGGGATTTCATAGTTTGCTGTTCAAATAAAACACATGTTAGTCAATAGTTCAACACGTATATAGTTAGCCAGTTAGGTAAGAAAATCCAGCTAAATCATTATAAACATTAAAACAAGCACTTGCTTTCACTCTCATTTCCATTCTAATATTATTAATGGGAAGTATGGGTAAGCTTATACTACGTGCTTAAATCCTTATATTTTGGCAAACATATTCAGCACTTTACAGGTGCTTGGAAAAGCTGTACGGCTTTTTTGTTGGCTAATAAACATAATGATCCTTTGGACCGGAGCTTTTGCTTTTGTGAAATTAGACAAGATCTCAAAGCATAAGCTTAGCCAAACACCTCCTAAACCCTCGAAAGCATGAAACCATACACACCTTAAGAGTTTGTTGTAATTTTTTTTTTGAAAGGCAACATTAATACGAACTTAAGAAAGAGACCAAGATACAATACAAGGCATCCCACCTCAATTAAACAAGTTACTTAAAAGAGGAAGGGACCCAAAGAAATACAACAAGAACCTGTCACAAGAAGCATATTACACAATAAAATGAGCAATCCAAACACTGACAACCAATACCATATGAGAATAAAAATTCCATATAGAGTACTAGCCAACAATGTCCAAATGCTACCGAAACACACTCTCACAAACTTTAATACTCTTAAAACACTACTTTATAGGAATCACTATAGGTATAGGTTTGAGAATAGAGTGGAATGGAAATGGGTATGTAGATATCACTTTTCATGGGTATCCACATACCCACAACATCATCCTCCTATGAGGAAACCCACATATCATGTGTATCCTCATTCCATTGTGGTGGACCTCGATCATAATCAACCAAACAACATTAATGACTTTCAAAGTCATAGATTCATTCCCATAGTGGGATACCAAACGCCCCCTTAATATTCTATTGAAACACCAACTGACCATTGACCTTGCAGACAATCACGAAGCCATGAAGTACAGACGAAATATTACCCATTTGTAGATATATACCAAACAGTAGAAACTACCCATATACATATATCCAAACAGTAGAAATACTAAATTCAACGTCTACATAAAACACACACCACGCTGACAAGTGAAGCGTATATTCATATAAGTTGGTAAAATTCCTAACGGGCTTAACAGCTAGTTGGAGACAGGGGTAGTAGAAATTACACTTAGGGGGTGTTTGTTTAAGCTTATATGCGGATCTTATTAGCTTATTTGATTTTGGCTTATATTTCATATAAGCCCAAGTTTCTGTTTTATTTAAAGACTTATGGGCTTATATATAAGTTTATCATACTACGTAATTATAAACTTATATAAGGCAACAAGTCTCAAAATAAGCCAGAAAATTGAAGCTTATTAAACATAAGCTGAAACACAAATAAGCTCATAAGCCACATATAAGCTTAAACAAACGCCAAACCATGTTGCACCTTAAAAAGTTCAGGTACTAATCACATTTTGGGCATAAGTAATGTATATAGTACTAAAAAATCATTAATTAATTTAAACAAAGACATAAGCATATTTTAACAACAAACCCTACTGATTAAATTAATTAGTCGATTAAAAAACAAATATGCATTTAAGCCATAACACTTAACCAGCATTTAATGTAATTGTTGGGTCACTGAATTCCCAAACTCTCGTAAACTAGGATTTGAACATAAAATAACCTAAGTGTTTAACTACCTTTAACACAATCAAGTCACTGAGTGAACAGTCACTCAGTGAGTCATCTTCAGGATGCTTGGGACAAGCTTAAGAAGAAAAGCTTTCCATTCAGTGAGGCGGATTCTCAGTGATTGGCACCTAAGCCAAAGAAGAAGGTGATGGATTCAGTGAGTGATGACAATAACTCACTGAATCCCAAGTTATTCCTCACTGAAGCAACAAAAGCTAAAGACTGAAGATTAATGACATGAATCCTGAAGAATAGGCGGGATAAGACGGGAAACGTTTGAAACTACATAGAGTGTCAGTATCTTGTAAAGTCAAACTTTCTCTGAATGGTGTGGGTGCAGTATGGTGTCATATCTGGACCTCAGAAAGATGCCTTGTCCTATACCCAAAATAGACTTATGTAACAGAGACAAAATACGTAAGTATTTTGTCTTAACTAGGCTGATGTAATCTTTGTCTTTTTCACAACGGTTGTAAATTACTTGTGTATAAATAGGAGTCATAAGAGAGTGTAAAGGTTGCGGAGTTTGTGCACTTAATGCTTAGACATTCACAAACTAACCTTTACTCTCTCCAAATAGCAACCATCCCTAAGATAGCTTAGTGGGTCTTTTGTTGCTACTTAAGCATAGCTTAAGTTTAGTGAGGAGTAACACCATACCATACTTGTCATTTCAATCCCAAGTGTTGTTCCGCAAACACTTGGGTATAATTCTTTTGATTAATTTCTAATAAAGAGTTAAACGTTGAAAATCTTGTTTCTTATCTTTTACGTTTTTATTTCTTAGTTATTAATCTTTGCATCATTATGCTATGGAACTTGGTTAGATTAACTTTGTAGTTAACCATTAACCAAGTAAAAGGGACCAACATTATCAAAACAACAAAAATCTAAGGCTAAGATGCAATAATGAGCTTATAAGGAGCTTAAGAAAATGGCTTTTGAGCCTGCCAACCCCTGGTGCAGGGGATGTTTTTGAAAATGAGCTCAAAAAAGGCTACAAATTAAGCTGTTTAGAAAATTTAATAAAATAAGGAAAAATATAGAAGAACAACCTGAGCTTCCAAATTTTAAGAACCCAAAAGCTCATAAGCTAATATGGAAAATTGAGATCTAGAAAAATCATTCTAAAAATTGATTTCTAACTACTTAAGCAAATTTGACTTTTATGAAAAACATGCTAAGTTGACTTTTGTGGATTTCTAATGCTTCCTAATGACTGATTATGTAATAATAAGCTACAATAAGATGATTTAAAGCAATCCTAACAACCTATGAACTAATATGACAGATTGTGAAACCTAAATCCTTAACAGTGAGTATAAATGAGCAATTAAAGAGTGATTTTGACTTTTATCCAAACAACAACCGGATTTTATGATTTGATTAAGATATTAGAACCTTTACTGATATGTTTAAACCAAAAACAACAACAAAAGACTACTAGAACACCAAGATCCACACTGAACCAAACACCCCTTTAAGAAAGTGAAAATGAGAATTTCAAAAGATCACACTGATCAAGACCATAAATTTGAATCCCAAGGTTATAATATGATAGTATGAACTGATTTAAGCTTAAAAACTCCACTGATAATAACAAACATTCATGAGTCCCAAAGATGCTATATTATTGGCAGTGATATTGAGAAAATGATGAGCACACAACAAAACAGTGATATATGAGCATAAATCAACCTAATAAGCAACAAATGACTAAAATAAGCAGATTTAAGCATAAAACAAACCCTAATAAGCAGAGCTACAATACTATTGCAAAAATTGGTAAAAATGGCTTACAAATGGATCCTGAGCAGAACCAAGTAACCAGCGACTAACACCTGTCCTAAAGCCTCCCCTGAGGCACTAAACCATGGCCATCCAAATTTCACCATGCTCCAATGCTTCTTCTCTTTTATAAACTGATTTTTGATTTTTTTTAGCTATTTTTCTCCTAATTTTTTTGTATTTTTGTTATTATTGAATGAAACTGATTTTTAATGGTACTGAGCTTATAAAAAATTAGTAATGAGCTAAATAAGCTTATAGGAACTATGAAACACCATTTTTAACAGCTTTTAACTTAACATGAGAATTTAAATGGCAAAATGCAAAGTCTGATTTTAACAAAGACAACTTGAAATTATATTAAAGATTAATAATATTACACTGTAAATACTGAATACAAGTGTTGGATTGTTATACTCTGACCAAACTACTTTATTATAGCTTGTCTAAGGTTTAGCAGTCTTGAATAAATCCTAAACTACTAATGATGAAACACTGAATTACTCTATTAAGTATGCGGAATTACTTAACAAAGCTAAGAAGAATTATAACAACTTCAACACTTTATATTAACCAAACTTTGAACCTGCTAATTGTACAGATTTACAAACAACCCTAATATAGCTAATATCGAACTTTAGCTTTTCTCTAAAAGTATTCGTAAGTATTCGTATCTCTAATAATGACCTAGGGATCCTTTTATAGGCACAAGGAATACCCTAGTCGGTTTACAATACTTGAACGACAAGTATAAAAATTCTAACTTTAGAATATTCTAGATTATACATAATATTCCTAATCTAATCTTCAGTCTTTATCTTCAAGCAGTATTTTGACTTTATCAACGAGCAGTACTTTGATCACAAGCAGTACTTTGACTTTAAACACTTTAGCAGTACTTTGATCTTTTATACCCCAACAATCCTCCCCTAACTTGAATTCTACTTGTTTGATTTCAAGTTTCCATGTATAAGCTTTATCTTCAAGGAAAGGTTGTCTTCTTTGAAAGTCATACTCGTTATTTTATTATCATCAGCATAAAGTATCTGCAATCTTTATCAGCAACAATCTTTTTGTCTTTAAAGCATCTTAATCTCTTCTCAGCTACTCAGCAACATAAGGTACATCAAATCATATTCAGTTTCATACTATTCTCATCACTTCCAGGTGTGTAAACTCCTGTGAGAGGTGAATCATTGAAAATTAATGGATTTTGATGTCTCTTTACCAAAGCCATTAACTCTGGAGTAGCCAATGTTTAGGTTAAGTAAACCATGGTACATTGATAACCATATGATTTTTAGCAAATCATCAGCTATCAACGGATTTGAGTAGTCTTTACCAAAAGCCGTTTGCTTATGGACTAGTTAGTTCTTAGATCTTAACCATGGTGAACTAATTACCATATAAATGGATTTTCCACAGCCTTTACCACAAGCCATTTTCTTGTGGGCTAGTCAACTATTCACTTATTTCAGATATGGTAGAGTTGAAACCATACAATTTTTAGTAAATTGTCAACTAAAAATAGATTTGATTGTCACATCAGAGCCGTACCCTCATGATGAATCAAACTCTTTCTTGTCTGTTAAACATGGTGAGTTGAATACCATTTGTTGTGTAGTATAAGTACTAACACCATGTTTTACTCAAAAACAATTTTTTGCTGTAATTGTTTGTGCTTCAAAAATTATTTTGCACATCACAAAAATTGTTATTTCAAAAAAAAATTAACTGGTTTTAAGCTGCAAACAGTACTTTGAATAAAGTACTTGTTTATTCAAAAGATTTTATACAATTAAGATCATACCAGTATTTTTCAATCATCATCCTTCAAAATTATCCAATTGATGAACAAATTGATCACCATTAGAGCTGTTTCATCTTCTTTTTCAACTTCCATACCATGATCCAGCATCCTCAGCATCAAATCTCTTGTAAGAGGATATCTCCTTTCTGCCAGCATGTAGATCATTGTACAATCTTCTAGCTCTAAGGCATGTACACCAGCACGTGCAAAGAATCTCCAGCTTAGAATCTCCCATACTTCTTGATTCTTCCAAATATCATCTGCGCTAGTTTATTCTATTTCCCACATAGTAGTCAAATCTCCCAGCAAGACTACACCAATTCGATTGAGTGGAATATCTTCAAAATGAGCTTGAATTTGTTGATGTAGATCAAACAAATCTTCTTTGTTTATCAGGTGCAATACATCAACCAGCAGATTGAATGCTCTAAAACTTTCATCTTCTCTATGGAAAACAAAATAATCACCATCTTTTTCTGATTCAATAACCTCTAAATCAGATATCCTTAACTTTGTAGTAGTAACTTCTTCTGACTTAGGAAGCTCAAAATCAACAACTCTTAAGTAATTTCTCAGTTCATCAACAATATTGGTCCTTAACTCTATAGTGGGCTTAGATTTCTTTGATGACTGTGACCTAGTTGTTATTCTCTTTCTTTTGTTGCTTTCTTCCATTAGCTTCCTTCCTTCTACAGTATCATAACCAACAATGCCATCTACTTGTCTTTGATATTCAGCTCTGACAGCATCATATAATTCCTTCATTTGTGAGTGATTCAACTTGTTCAGACCCTTGTATCCTCTTCCTTTCAAATAGCCCATATAAAAATTTCGTTCTTGAGCCTTTGTCATTGATTTCTTTGGTTGAACAGCAGCTTCTTGTCTTTCTTTTTCATACTCAGCATCAAGTTCTGCTTGAAGCTTCTTAACAGCTGCTTCACTTTGAGCTTCTTGATAAGCCCTTATCTGCTCCATAGTGAATAATTTCTTTTTCTTCTTCTTCTCTGATTCCACCAGGATTCCTTTTCCTTTATCTTTAGGATCAATTGCTTGAGTAGGCTTAGGAGAAGGTTGCAGATCTTGAGGTTGTTCAACTCCAGGAATACTAATACCTCTAGGTCTTGACATATTGAGCATGATCTCAGCAATGGTTTCATCATCACTATTAGTAGGCTTAATCATCTCTTCTTCTTCCTGAACTGGATTGGATGGACCCACATCTTCTTCAAAGTCCAAGGTCCTTGGTGTAATGTGAAACTGTCTCACAGTACCTTGAGCAGTATCTTGATTAACAATACCAACACCAGTACCTTCCAAGTCCAATTCTTCTGTATCACCACTTCTGACTTGAGTGTCAGCTTCTTGAAGATTTACTTGCTCAGTCTCATCACTTCTTCTTTCAACAATATCTTGATGAGAAATTTGTTCTTCAAGTGGTGTCTGTGGAGTATTTTGATCAGCAGTCTTTTCATCCACAGTCTTTTGATCATCAACAACATCTTCATTATCAGCATCTTCATTCAAATTCACATCTTCCTTATTCCTCCCCAATGTGAATGAAGATAGCTTTCTTAGCCTCCTCTTCTTTGACTTAAACTTCTGGAGACCTTCTGAAGAATGTTGAATGAGAGACTTAACCAATTTCTTCAAATTCTTGTACTTCTTTTGAAGATTTGTCAAAGCAGTAGCTTGATCATCATAAGCTCTTTTCAGTCTCTTCAATTCTCTTGTCAAAGCATAATTGTCCATAACTTCATCTTCATCAGGTGTATCCTCATCAGCCATCACTCCCTCATCTCCTCCAGATGTCTGATTTCCATCTGTGGAAGTATAATCATTGGGGGTGGGTGGTTGACTAACACCATGATCTGAGTCATCTAGAGCAGTACCTTGCAGAGAAACAGTCTTTTCTGCAGAAGCAGTCTTTTCATGTGAGACAGTCTTTTGAGAGACTTCTTGAACTGGTGAAGAAGCAGTATGTTGTGTAACATCTTCTTCATTAGAAAGTGACTTCTCAGATTGTTGAGATGGAGTTGAAGCAGAATCTCCATGTTCAGAAGCATCCTCTGAATCTTCTTGAACAGCATCTCTAACAGCTTGTGCTACCTCCAACATATACTCAGTAAGAGGTGTATCTTGTCCAGAAAAGAGAGGACTCTTTGTGGCCATGAAGCTAAACACCTTATCAGGAAGCACAACAACTGGTAAAAATTCTTGAGGCTTAGGAATACCTTCAAGCTGCTTATTCAAAAACACCTGTATGAACCTAGGATACATCAAGAATGGAGAATTCTTCTTTATGTGATTAATCATTCCATTTAAAATCATCCAAGAGAAGTTGAATGGCTGATTAGTTGCCAATCCTACCAAAGCAGATGCAATGGTTTTGGGAAATTCATTCCAAGCAGTACTCTTGTTGCTTAGACAATGAAGAAGTACATGGATCAAGTACTTCCAATGAGGACTGAATAAGGGTTTGTCAAAGGTGAGTTTTTGAAGTGACCCCTCATATCCAAGATCCCTAAGTGTATCCCAAATAACCTGTTTAGCAAAACAACAGTACCTTCTTCATCATTAAACTGAAGGTCTGCTCTAATTTGAGCCTCTGTAATGCGAACATTGCGCCTAGCTACCTTAGCAGTAATAAACCAAACATCCAATTCCTCCCATCCAGCAGTAGCAGTAGCCCAAAATTCTTGAATCCAGGGTCCAATCACATCAGGGTTAACCAAAATAGCATAATTGATTGGAGACCCAGCAAGGAAATCAATGATATCATGAAAAGCAACATTGAATTCAGTCTTATCTAAATTGGCTACCATATTGTGACTATTACATGTTGAACGAGCCATTTGTGTACGGTTTGTGAAAGTAATTTGTGAAAATTGGCGAAGGTGAAGTGGAAGTTATAATGAAAGAGAAAAGAGTGGTAGGGTTAAGTAAATATGGGTAAGATTTATAAAATCAAATCCCAATAAATACTCAATATTGTTATTTTTATCCCGTATTTCTTTCCAATTTTTTTAAATATCAGTTACCATAAATAATTGACCGTTGTATAGTAACAGTACCTCCATGTCAGCACAGCAGTACTTTCACATAGCTGTTGACCAGTACTTTCACCATTCAAAACTCAATTGCCTATAAAAAGACTCTTCATCCATGTGCATCCTCATCACAAAATCATCCCAAAAACTTCAATAAACTTCTTAAATTCCTTTTCCTTTATCTTTAGGATCAATTTCTTGAGTAGGATTAGGAGAAGGTTGCAGATCTTGAGGTTGTTCAACTTCAGAAATACTAATACCTCTAGGTCTTGACATATTAAGCATGATCTCAGCAATGGTTTCATCATCACTACTAGAAGGTTTCATGACCTCCTTTTCTTGAACTGGATTAGAAGGACCCATATCTTCATCAAAATTTATAGTCCTTGGTGTGACTAAGTGTTGTCTTAGAGTTCCTGGATCAGTACTTTGAACAGCATCTTGTTGAATTTCAACACCAGTAGTTTCCAATCCCAATTCATTATTTCCATCTTTTGCTTGAG
This sequence comes from Artemisia annua, assembly GCA_014162995.1. Taxonomy (NCBI): domain Eukaryota; kingdom Viridiplantae; phylum Streptophyta; class Magnoliopsida; order Asterales; family Asteraceae; genus Artemisia; species Artemisia annua. The sequence continues at coordinate 689,866 of LBNU01013755.1, forward strand.
TATCATCCTCTTGAAGATTTATATGCTCAGTATCTTGATAAAGAACTTGTTCTTCTGGTAATGCCTGTGGAAGATTAACAGCAGCATCTTGATCAATAACATCAGTACTTTGATCAACAGTCTTTTCATCCACAGTCTTTTGATCTAAAACAATATCTTCATCAACAATATCTTCATTTAAATCATCCTTATTACCAGCATCTTCATTCAAATTCATATCTTCCTTATTCCCCCAATGTGAATGAAGATAGCTTTCTTAGCCTTCTCTTCTTTGACTTAAACATCTGAAGACCTTCTAAAGAATGTTGAATGAGAGACTTAACCAATTTCTTCAAATTCTTGTACTTCTTTTGAAGATTTGTCAAAGCAATACCCTGATCATCATAGGACCTTTTTAGTCTCTTCAATTCTCTTGTCAAAGCATTATTTTCCATAACTTCATCTTCATCAGGTGTATCCTCATCAGCCATCACTCCCTCATCTCCTCCAGATGTCTGATTTCCATCAGTGGAAGTATAATCATTGGGGGTGGGTGGTTGACTAACACCATGATCTGAGTCATCTAGAGCAGTACCTTGCAGAGAAACAGTCTTTTCTGCAGAAGCAGTCTTTTCATGTGAGACAGTCTTTTGAGAGACTTCTTGAACTGGTGAAGAAGCAGTATGTTGTGTAACATCTTCTTCATTAGAAAGTGACTTCTCAGATTGTTGAGATGGAGTTGAAGCAGAATCTCCATGTTCAGAAGCATCCTCTGAATC
>LBNU01013757.1:0-28585 GCA_014162995.1 Artemisia annua
TATATATATATATACATACATACATATTGTTGGGTATTATAGATTTGATGATACAAAACAAGAAGAATGAAACATGAAGGGCTTAAAGTGACAAGATGGGAAACTACAAAAAGATGGAGATATTTAGAAGATTCTAGAAGAATATATAGTTTCCTAATTATATTAAAATTGTCTTAATTGTAAACCCTAATCTTCTAGTATATAAAGAGGACATGGGTCATTAGTTTTAGTGTGCACAACTACAAGATGTAGTCGATTAAAGGTGTGTGTGTGTAACCTAGACGTAGGAGAAAACGTCTAAGGTTAGTGGTTTAGTTAGAGTTAGTTGTTTGTTAGCCTCAAGAATCATAGATTCCTGTTACGATTCTTTGATGTAACTGTATTATCTTGATCAAATACTATTGGGGCTATGGAGAATGTTTAGTAAAACTTTGTTTATGATATTGTTCGTATTCCGCTAAGTTATTAATCTTATGAACATTATCATTCCTAGATATAGATAATATTAGACCTAGTCTAAGAGCTACAACGATCATTAAGAAATTTGGCTTAGAAGACTCTAAACCACTTAAGACACCTATGTCTACGGAAATTAAACTCACAAGAGATGAAGAGGGTGAGTCCGTAGATAATACTAAGTATAGAGGAATGATAGGAAGTCTACTATACTTAACGGCAAGTAGACCCGATATCATGTATAGTGTTTGCCTTTGCGCTCGCTTTCAAGAGGATCCCAAAACCTCACACCTAGAAGCGGTTAAGCGTATCTTCCGATACATTAAAGGCACTATACACTTAGGATTATGGTATCCTAAGGGATCCGGCATAGAAACCATTGTCTATGCGGATTCGGATCATGCGGGAGACCACGTAGATAGAAAGAGCACTAGCGGTATTTGCACGTTTATGGGATGTTGTTTAACATCTTGGTTTTCGAAGAAGCAAACCGCTCTTGCTATTTCTACCACCGAAGTCGAATACGTAAGCGCTGGAAAGGCATGTCAACAAGCACTATGGATGAAGCAAGCTCTCGTAGACTATGGCATTAGGTTAGAAAATATCCCCATTATGTGCGATAATAAAGGAGCTATAGACTTAAGTAAGAATCCCGTTCAACACTCTAGGACTAAACACATAGAAATACGCCATCACTTTCTTAGGGATAATGTACAAAAGGGAAATANATAACAAAGGAGCTATAGACTTAAGTAAGAATCCCGTTCAACACTCTAGGACTAAACATATAGAAATACGCCATCACTTCCTTAGGGATAATGTACAAAAAGGAAACATCACTATAGAAAAGGTAGCTTCAGAAGATAACATAGCCGACATATTCACTAAGCCCCTTAAGCGTGAATTATTTAACCACTTGCGTTTAGGATTAGGAATGATGGAACAAATTGATTGAATTTTCTTGAAAAATCAAAACTTTCTGAAATTTTCAAAATTCTGGACACTTTTTAGTGTTAGATGGGCGGACTCCTTAAATATATAAGGGCGAACCCCTTAAAATTAAGGGGACCGGCCTCTATTTAAGGGGGCCGGCCATCTGATGGTAAAAAGTTCTTTGTTTTTCTGTCTTTCTTCTCAAATCTGAGTCTAGGATTCTGTTTTGCACAAAATCAGGAATTGAGATATTTTGTTTGCATAATTATACTTTCAATAAAAACCTCAATTCTTTTCCAAAACATTCTCACGATTAGGAAAACTCATTGTTGAATAATGATAAAAACGTTTTTCTAAAATCATGCATAATAGTCTTACTCTCGTTATCTATAAGTATATAATCTAATGTATACTTATATATAACATTTAGAGGTAAGCAAATTTAATTCAAGGAGACTAAAGATTGTTTCTTAGGATTATTATTAGTTCTTCAGAAGCAATCTTTACTCCACATTTGTTTCATATAGGCACATACTAGAACAAAATCAAGAACTTCATGGTCACATTTGTTCCATCACTAGTTAGCCACTAATAGGTGCCTTCTCTTAAGATAAGTTGCCTTAGGTTCCTTTAATTGCTTAATTGTTTATTTGCCTTAATATGCATGCTTAATTATTATTATATGTTTATTTGCTTTCATTTATACTTTTCATGTAAATTCCACTATGAAAATGCTTGCCTAGTTGCCTAAAGAGTTGGTCTTGCCCAAAACCAAACCCCAAAACAAACACCTTTCTGGAAAAACTTCACCAAGAAACCCAATTCTGGCAACCTGGATCCTCAGACCAGGGCGGCCCCTTTAAATCAAAGGGGCGGTCCCCTTAAAATTAAGGGGACCGGCCAGCAATTAAGGGGGCCGGCCATCTGCTGGACGAGGGTTATTGTTTGCTTTCTGCTTTTCAGCCCATTTCACCCTATTTTGACTCCTCATTTCCCTGAATTCACAAACACCTTTTGTTAATCAAATCCAATACATATTCTCCTTCCATAAACACAAAATCATCACACTATAAATGCCTCTCATCATCACAAATCATTGCTCATTCATCCAAACATGTCATCTCCCAACAACCAAAAACCCAAGTTTTCAAGAGTTGCTAAAATCTCCGTCAAGCCCGTATGGAGAAGAAAGCTTGATACTTGTCAAAAATCATCATCAATAAATGATGTTGTCTCTAGCCAACCAATACCCAAGCCTTCAAACTACCCAAATAATACCACTCTTCTACATCACCAAGACAACCTCACAATAACACTCACCAATAAAATTCCACCTTCACCCATCTCATCTCTACCAAATGATCCCTTTGAGGAAGATGCTCAATTTCAAAACAACCACCATCACTCTCATCCAAACATGAATCAAATGACTCATGACCAAACCACAAACCCAAATCAAAATCCAACTTCACCATCATCACCTACCTCCGAGCATGCAAAGTTCGTTGATGAGCTCAAGGAAGCTCATGAACTTAATGCTCTTCTTGCGTTGCACCTTACTCAACGCAATTTGGATCAACAACCCTCATCCTCCAATTCATCACCATCAAATCATTTGTTCCATCTTGAGAATCATGTCAACAATTGCATTTGTTGTACATTTCTCCAAGAACAACATCTTGTTCTCAATGAACGTCTCACTTGGATTGAGCATCTACTTACTAAAACATCGTCAACATCACCACCACCTAATCCTTCCACTCCATATCCATCACCTTCCAACCTTTAAATGCATCCTCCATGCCCCTCAATAAAATCACCAACACCATTTTGTTACCCAAGCAAGACCAAGAAACTTCATGATGGCAACTTAGTATTTTCTTAGTGTAGTTTACTAAGAGAAGCATATATGCATGCAAATGTACTAAAGATTATGTTTTAACATAATCTATTTTAATAAATTTATTAATGAATGTTTTGTTTTTGCCATGATTTTTACTTAATTGTCTTACTTTTACCATGTATTTGATTTATTATGCTTTGCTCTATTTGTATGCATTCTATATATATATATTGTGCTCTCTAAATATTTTTGCAAGCATTCCATCTCTCGATTTCCTTTATGACCTCAAAACGAGGGGGAGTATACGTCAAGGGGGAGCTCCAAGTATATCGGGATAACCTTTTTGATGCTAACAAAAAGGGGGAGAATTGATATAAACTCACAATAATACTTGTATATATACTAATTTTTGTTTAATGAGTTTAGATTTTGTAATCATCAAAAAGGGGGAGATTGTTGACATAAATAATGCATAAAAACGTTATTTATATTTTTCGATATCTCTACGTTTTGACGATCACAAAATGTAAAATCATTAAACGTAAGATTACTACGTAAACAAGTATTAAGCTAGTTTATATCATTATATCCAACTTAATCACTTAAGGTATGAATAAACAAGTGCTTAATACATCTCATGATCAAAGGGGTATTTAATTAATTACTACAAAGTTTATTTAATTATATAAACATATTATATATTTTTGAAAAACAATTTTGGTAATAAAGAAAAATGTTTTAATCATACTAAATATATGAATTCAAATTTTTAACCAAAATCAGTTAGTTTTTCACCAAATAAACTTTCCCCACTAAAGACAAAAAAATCTGGCCGTTACAGCTGGGCGGCCCCCTTAATTATAAGGGGCGGCCCCCTTAATTTTAAGGGGGCCGGCCACAATTAAGGGGACCGGCCACGCTCCTGTGTCAGAAAAAGTCAGAATTTTTCTCCTATAAATACCACCTTAATTCTGGTATTTTTCCTCACCTCTTGCACGAAAATTTTCAGATCTAAATCTCTCTAAACATCTTCCAAAACCCTTTGATCATTAGATTACTAATCCTTGTTTCAAGTGATTCAATCCCTCATCATCCACCATCATCCAAAGTGCAAGAGAAGAATACTCCTTCAACCTCAAGTTTAAGAAGTATTGTATATTGATTGTGTATATTGTGTATAGCTCTTGTGTAGTTGTGTTGTGAACATTATAAGTAGTTCTAGGAGTGTTAGTTGTGAATAGAAGTAGGGTAGTGGTGAAGATTAAGTAGTGAAGTAGTGAAGTAGTGAAGAAGTTGTGTTGTGAAGAAGTAGTGACGAAGTTGTGGTGTGCTCAAGTTGTGAAGAAGTCGTGGTGTGTTGTGAGATTGGTTCTAGCTACTATTAGGACCCGACATTTAGCTTTGTGTCGTTAAGCCGGTGTAAGCAAAAGTTGTGTAAGGTTTTCTCCGCCATAAGGGAGCTTGTTGACATAGTGAAGAAAACTCCCGAGTTAGGTGCTCGGGGAGTGGAGTAGGACGAAGAGGAGATTCGTAGCCGAACCACTATAAATCCTTTGTCTCACGGTGCCATCTTTCCAACTCTATCTTTTCACTTACTTACTTACTTTTATATTTGTCATATCATATACTTGTTGATATTATTGCTTATAATTATGCAAGTTTCTTGGTGACACATAAATATCGAATTGGTGTTTTTATAAACAAAGTTTTTATAAATTAAAAAGACGTAAAACTATTCAACCCCCCCTTCTAGTTTTCCACAAACACTATTCCCTGTGAGAGAACGATCAATCCCCCGTACTTACCACTATCCTATACTACATCGGTCAGGTACACTGCCTGGTGGGGTTGTAAGCCTCTTGAGATCCCTCGAGAGGTAAAACCTGTTGTAAGGTCACAAAACCACGCATCAGGGAACATTCATTACATAGTTCTGTAAGCAGCGAGGAATATCGAAGCTGACATAGAAAGATCTGGAAGGACCAGCGTATGATAGTGTCAAGGTCTTTCATTCTGATGTGACTCACCTTCAATATCAGATGGAGGAGTGCCACATGATGTTCAATGATCAAGTCGACGAGGAAATTACTAACCACAGCTGCAGCAAGCCACTCCCGTTGGGTGGATCTCCAGGTCATGTCACAATTCAGGCCGAGTTTTTCTTCAATAAGGATCTTGAATATCTTCGGTTCGGTGGCAAGCAACGTAAGTATGCACTGTCTATTACCAAGATGAAGGCTGCATCCTACAAAGACATTGGATTGGAACAGTTGGTACTAGACGGGATGTGGATTGGTGAAGAGTGTGAGTATGATGTCGCTGCAGCTCTTGGGATCTCTCACTGGTGGTTCAAGAAGCAACGGTTTTATGTTGAAAGATTTCAGGCCAAGGGTGACAAGAAATCTGTTCGCTCACCACTTCAAATCATCGGTGTTGTTAAATTCTAGATACACTCCATTTATGGGTATGATTACTTGAAGACCATTGTTCTTCGGGCAGACCTCAAGGACTACATGATCTTTGAAGGTGATTTCAAGCATCTCCGTCCCAATGACTTCGAAGACATGTATCTACTTCACATTCAAGGAAAACTGCATCATTTAGCTTCGCATGAGAAGAAAACGCTTGTGTTTGCTGTTCTTCATTGGATCAGGGGCCTTGTTATTAGGAAACGTGTCGAAGACTTTCAACTCGGCATTGAAAGTTATCAGACGCAGCTCAAACTTACAAAACCTTAATGGGAAGTTGGTGATTCGGAACTGGTACCTGACTATACTGTCATTGATTCTCCAAGGTCTGTGGTATTTAGAGATAGATATAACGTTCCCGTGGTTATCCGTCTCGAGGAACTACACAAGTTCAGCGATGGTACCTTGGAAATGGTCGACGATGCATTGAACTTCCGTGTGAAAGAATATTAAGTCTATTCAGCCAGGCCCGGAAGTTATACCGACCACTGGACAAACCATGACTTGAAGATGAACAACAAATTTTTTAACGCCATCCGACACAGGTTGAAGATGAGGAGGATCTATCACAGTCTTGAGTGCTGCGTGGGTGGTAGACTTTGTGATGGTGACTACATGCTTCTACGAAGAACTGACTGAATCTTCGGTTTTTCTTTTGTTATCACCTTGTTTTGTTCATTGGGGTGATGTAACAGTGATATTATGTAAACGTTGTATTTCCTGTATATATAATTATGAATATTTGGGGTGTCTATGTCCTTCACTCTGTGCGGATATTCTGAAATAATGTACGTTTCAGTGCATCATTTCTTGAACAAGAAGAGAAGTCTTCTTTCATCCCAAAATCTCTCTCATCTATGATTCTTCAAGAGAGTTTTTGTGGTTTACAAGGTGGCTATTGGACTTAAATTTTCACAAATACTTGCCGCTCAATGTAATGACTACAGCTCTTTAAATAGAAAACGGGTCATTAATTGAGGGGNATGACCACAACATGTAAAATTGAAAACGGGTCATTAATTGAGGGGGGGCGTATTTTCTCAAAATTTCTGCACCTTTAAAAACTATGTTCACCAGCAGCAGTGAAAAAGTGTCTTATCAAAATCAGTAAATGTTAAAACTTTTATCACATTTTTCTCCCAATTTTTCTTCTAAAACCATTTAAATCAATTGGAATCACAAAAATCTCAAATGATTTGAAATTTTTTGGATCCGGGGGAGAGAATGTGATTTAAATATGAAATCGGATTTAATAATGTGATGTTTTGGAATTATATTAATATATATATAATATAGTATACTATGATAATATATATATATATATATATATAATATTATTATATATATATATATATTAGTATATATATATATGCTCTCCCATATGTGCCAAACTCTTTGATACAACAATGCACATATTGAGGGGGAGCAAGTGGCTAGTGGTGATTAATGGATTCAGCATCTCATATGAGCGTGACTCAGGCGTAACCAACGAATTGACGAAACAATAAAGTCATTCAACGAAAAGACTTGTCCTGGCCGGGTAATAATTTCAAGCTGGTCTAACCAGTGATGTAAGCGTATCTCGAAGAGGACTTGTCTAAGTAGTGTGTACCGTTTCGAGAAACCTTTTGTGAACTTGATCAGGACAGGTAATAATTTCAAGCTAGTCCAACTAGTGATGTAAGCGTGTCTCGAATGGGCCTTGTTCACTTAAGGTGGATCAATTCAAAAAGTGCAACTCACCCCGGCATGTGCTAATTTCTATCAAAAACATATGATCACATGTTAAGGGGGAGCATTTGAAAATTATAAAACACTCAAAGTGTTAGCAAACTGTGTTTCTTAATGATAAACACTTTGAGAGAGTTTTCAATGATTTGGTCAAACGGCAACATAGGATAGTCATGAAGTTAAAAGGTGGCTAAGGTTAGGAAAACCGTCCTATGATCCGCCAGAACCGGAGGGATCTACCCAAGGACAATACCGAATAGATAGTATTAGAAAGTCCTTAAGTATGATTATGAAAAAAGGAGATAAATGAGAAAGGAGAAAGAAGGAGTTGAAGAATTAAAAAGAAATGAAATGAGAAAGGGTGAAAAGAAATAGCCCTCCCATTATTCAACCTTAGGGCAGAAACCGGGTTCAATTTATATGCTACTGAGTGTTACTAAGGTAACATCGGTATTGAAGATAAGTCGTCATGGACCCAGTGACGCAATGCACTAAACCTTCTAACCACTCAAGTTCTCTCAAAAGAGCTTGTTTCATTCTCACGGGGAACCCTGCATAATCTATCGACCGCTCATTACGAGCTATGTTGATATTGAAACAGGAGACACCGCTCCAGTCTCCGACGACCAAATAATGCACTTATCGAGTCTAGAGCCACGAGATGCATCAAAAGATCTCATAGGAACACGTGCTACTTCTACCCTGGTTGGTCAACATTAAGGACACCAGTGGTAACTTTATGAGTCCTAGGCAGATTTTAGCAATCTGCCAAGAACACTTATGAGGGAATATATGTATGTAATTTCCAGTGATTGAGTGGAAAGTCCTGCCAGGGTCAACATCAAATAGCCCTGAAAGCAGGTCATACGCTTAGTGATCGTAGCAGTTTCAAAACGGTCTACAGTCGTGCGGTGATCTCCAGCGACTCACCCAATCGTTGATCTACTCAGGTAGACCTTGTAAGCGCTCTCGAGGGTATCCGGTTTGGGAACGGCCTTGGTAAGGTTTAGAAGGAGTCTTCACACTATGCTGCTGACGATCTCTAATTCCGAACCTTTAAGTACCAGACGTTTTATTGCTAACTGTCTTATGCAGGAATTTATGGCGGTTGTTGCTGATTGTAGAAAAGATGCCGAATCATCACCTCATGCTCACACTTCAACATCAAATTCAAAGAAATCATGATCATAGAATGGGCTTCAACTATGCTTCCACAACTCTGATGCAAAAGATCATGATCCTGAAAAGTCTGAGCATGCCAACACAAAGATGTTCAAATCACATGGAGACATTTCTTCTCAAAGATGACTTGAAGATACTCATTTGGATGATGAACTCGAAGTAATGCCAAAGATCATCCTACACATTAAACAAGTCATCTAGAGTCCGCTGCTGAAAGCACAAAGTTCATGACAATGAAGAATCAGAGGCTACGAGCTACAAAGTTATCTACAAAGATTTAGATGCTAGAATTCAATGTTCAATTTCCGAGGTGACCTCCATTAGGGGGAGATTGTTAGGAATACGTTTTTTTATATAGAAGACTCGGTCACCCCGAGTATTGTTTAGCATTATGTAGCTCGTAGTATTTATCATATTAGTTAGTACGTAGTTTAATATTAGTTAGCATTTGTGGAGTCGGGTCGGGTCTTTACCCACTGTCAGCTCGATCCACAACCTAGTAGAGGCACCTAGTATCTTGTAAGTATAAATACCCCTCACCTAGCAAGGGTGAGGGTTGGAGCTTTCATTACAATCTAATACATATCAAGTTTTCACTCTTTCTCTCTCTAGAAAGTTTCCCATCCTCTTCTTCCTCTCTCTAAAACCAACGAACCAAAAACCACCATGGAATCATGTTTGTGACTTAATGTGTATCCTATAGATCGCCTAAAAACACCTCTGACGCCGTCATTTGTTAATTGGTTCTGGGCCGTCTCGTGTATCCATAAAGCCAGACGGCCTCAACTCCATTGCACCTGACATTGTCAGGTGCAAACTTCATGTTTTCTTCTGGGGCGTCTAGTGTAAAAATCCACCATCTTTCAGCATAAGGTGACGGCGTCAGCTCCAAAGCGTGACGCCGTCAGGTGTGAAAACCTGACTTTTCTTGTTTTCTTCGTACTTGAGCATAAAAACGTCCGAAAAACTCCAAAATGCTCCATTTTCCAGAAATCACGTTCCAAGTACCTAAAAAGAGAAAAGGAACGATTTTGAGGTAATATTTGATCATAAAATCACCATTTAGGGTTTAAATGACCCCCTAAAAGCGTAACAAATAATTCCTTATCAACCAAAGTTATCAATTAAGCTCAATCAACGTATATACCCGATGATGTACACATTTCTCCCTCCTGATGGTTTTAAACTTTCGGAATCAGCATAACACTATATACATGTAAAACTGGATCAAATGGAAGTAAACATGAAAACCCGTAAGTGCATAAGCACTCTCATGTGAGAAGATGTCAATAAATACCCTCATTACTATTCTCTTGATCAATCTCAACCAATAAACCATTAATCAATCCATGCGGCTAACTGTAATAACAACATCTAGAGAAATAACCTTGTACCACGATCTCTTGATGAATCATATTATACAAATCCCTTCAACTTATACTTGTGCTAAACTCCTGACTCAGAATGGTGAATACCATATACCGCAACACTAAACGTATAAAAGTATCCAACCACTTGACCTATCCTCAACTACGTAAGACACTGAGCACTACAACGTAACTCCTTAAAGTGGTAGCTACTTTGTGTATATAGGAAGAAAGAAACATAAACGTAATTAGATAGTCAAGTCTTAATCACGAACCATGAATGCCTAAACAAGTCATCTTCGTGTAGTAGAAAGAAAGAAACAAAGATACATAAGTGCACAAACTTGCGAAATACAACTCCATTTCCAATCCCGTAAACTACAAGAATCTGGTGGAATACCCACGAAAATTACCCACACCCATCCTTTGAGGGCATTTACCCACCTAATACCCACTCATTACCCACGATTAGTAACTTAATATGGTGGTCTTATTTCCCTCAAATTTCCCATGAATTTACCCACATAAATAACCATGAAAATCTATTTGGTGTGAAATATTTGGGTAAATAATTGGCTCTAAAATATTCCCCACGGATTACCCACATAGTGAGTTATCATGGGTATATACGTGGGTAATTTAGTGGGTAACTATTATTTACTCACGAAATACAAAATCATTTTTATTAGTGGGTAATATGTTGTGTTATTTGTTGTTTCGTGTGTTGTAGAATGGTTCGGTGTTTTTTTGCTGCAATATTTATATTTATTTTTAACTAACAAGTTAGTCTACCTGTTGAGGCAACATTATCAATATCTCCTAATGTTTTAATGATGACAAATAAACATACGAAACACATAAAATATCAAACGGGAGCCAAATTCCCCGGAGCCCATATCTGCTCCTGGCGTGCTGCCCGCGCGTCAACGCGCGGGTGACGTGCCAGGCCACTATATGGCTTCGGGCAAAATTTGAAAGTCGACTTTCCTCTTACCCGAAAAATGTGGATCTTTCAATACAGGTATGAATATGCTATGTGCTTAATTAAGAACACTCGAAACGAGTTTTGGGATTAGACAGATCCAACTTTTAAAGCACCCATTTACGGGAAAACGCCAACTCATGTTTTCTAACTATCGCCTCTAGCCAAGGCTTTTACAAACTTAGGGAGCTTATATATTTCACATAACATCATGTGAAAGCATCCATTTGCTCATATCCCGTGCTTACGTCTTCTCTAATTACATAACGGATTTACTCCCTTATTAGTCAAACAAAGTCAAAGGTCACTTTGCGTAAACGCATCCTTTCCCACTTGGGTTATGTTTACATCAAGGCAAAGCACTTAACTTGTTTGAACCAAGGTATTAGTTGAGAACGTCGAGTCGTGGAAAGTCACGAGATATGAACCTATGGATTCTCGACGTCGTGTTACTTGAACTAATAAGTAACCTATGAATTTCTCAACTTATAATCTTAATTGTCTAAACATTTTCTTCTTAATGACAATTAGATTATTTCTTAATCTTAGTTTCTTAATCTTATTTACAAAAAAGACAACTACACCAAATCTCCCACAATCCTTCCCAAAATCATTCCCAACATTCTCTTACAATATTCCCTTACACATTCCTTACAATGTGTACCTTTTGTCTCCCTCCATCTCACACACAATGTTAAGGTTTAGTGTGAAGTACAATTGGGGGTTTAGCAAGGATAGGTATTTACAAGGACCAACACCCAAGTCTTGGGAAAACTTGAGACAGAGTCCTGGCGCGCTGCCCGCGCGTTGACGCGCCGGCCTCGGTAAATTTTTCCCAAGTTTGGGTCTTGGCCTATAAATACCCCCCTTGCCTCTTGTATTCCTCACCCCTTGCCATTATTCTTTCTCTCTATATTCTTTCTCTCTAATCTCTCTAATTCTATCTTGTGATCTTAGTTAAGCACACTAACATCTTTGAAAGAACATATCTCCTTGCAAGGGAAGAATCACAAGAACATAATCCACTCTTGTGATTGTGTCANTCCCAAGTTTGGGTCTTGGCCTATAAATACCCCCCTTGCCTCTTGTATTCCTCACCCCTTGCCATTATTCTTTCTCTCTATATTCTTTCTCTCTAATCTCTCTAATTCTATCTTGTGATCTTAGTTAAGCACACTAACATCTTTGAAAGAACATATCTCCTTGCAAGGGAAGAATCACAAGAACATAATCCACTCTTGTGATTGTGTCAAGGGTCTTCTTATCTATTCCCTTTCTATTACAATCGAGTCTCTAGGTTAGGTTAGGGCTTGGTTGAACAAACACTTATTCATTCATTCAATTGTTTGTAAGGGAAGTCTTGTGTCTTGGTGACCAAGCCTAGATCATTGGGGATCTAGTTGGGGTTTGATACTTTCGAGTGGAAGTTTTGGTTGTGGTCTTGGTGACCAAAGGTTAAGTCGAATCACGAGATTCTTTAGGGTGGTTTCCGAGGGCGGAATACCGTGGGAGTAACTCCTTCTTTGTGAGCATCAATATTGTTGAATATTGGTGGAGTGAATTGTAACGGTTTATAGTCCACCGAAAGGATTATACTAGTTGAATAGTATCATGTCGTGGATTCACAACTGGACGTACGGATGGTCTAAACCCCCCATTCAGAACCAGTATATATCGAGGTGTCTTTTACTCGCTTTATATACTTTGGATTGTGCTTGTGATAGTGGTAGTTCTCTTCTAGACCACTTGGTGTTCTTCTAGGCTTAAAGTTTTTAAACGTTCTAAAAGCCGAAGAAACCGTATTCACCCCCTCTACGGTTCTACAATTGGTATCAGAGCGGAATACTCAAGTTTTTGAGTGTTAAAGCCTTCCCGAGAAGTCGTTTTAAGTCAAAAACCTCTTTCCAAAAAATCTAAAATCCTAACTAAGACTTTTGGTAAAGTAGAGTATAGATCCATGGCTGAAGAGAACTATGTTGAGGGGTGTTCTATGCAAAGACCACCTTTGCTAGAAACCGATGGGTTTTGTTTTTGGAAAACCCGGTTTGAGACCTATGTTAGGTCTAAAGATCTTGATTTGTGGGAAATCATCCAAAACGGTAACTTTGTGTTCATGGTGGAAGACCCCGAAAAAAAATTGTTGGTAAGAAAAGCCACATGCGGATCTTAAAGATGATGAGAGGAGAAAACTTGGCAAGAATGATAAAGCCAAGATGTTAATCTACAATGCTCTACCTCGAAGGGAGTTCGAGAGGGTCCATGTTTGTAAAACCGCCAAGGAGATTTGGCGTTCTCTCATCATCACTGTAAAACCCCCAAAAGTTGTCAATAACAGCGGAAGACTTAACAATGACAGCGGAAGACTTTCGGGGTATTACTTCAAGGATCTTTGTCACAATTATAATAGACGACACAAAATTATATATTAAAGTTTGATTTATTTAAAATACCAAATATCTGAAATACAAGACATGTTTATAAGTTTAAGAACATGTTTTTATTCTGAAAGAAAGTAAGTAGTTTATTATAGTCCATGCCATGCTATTGCCCACTCCGTGCTATCCAGATCCATCTTGTTTAGTTACCTGAGATAAACATGCTAAAGTCAACATAAAGTTGAGTGATATTCATAGGTTTAAGTTTGAGAGTTTGAACCACAAGTTAAGAATGTATTGCAATCACATGCAATCAATAAGTTAAAATCAATGTTCCTGTTATTGCTTTAAGCTCATGAAACTCAACGATTGACAACCAATCATAAATGCAAATTATGATGGTAATAATAGGCCCCCAAGATAGGTATTTGTCAATAACCTATTCACAAGAATAATAAAGTGTGCCTGGTGTTTTCTCCAACAACCAAACGAGGATTGTCAATCACTAATAGTACTATCCACAATTATTTACGTTCACCCTTCAAGTGATTAAGGTTCATGATCGAGGGACTTTTGACAATAGTAACTTAAGCAATTAACATTGGCCTGACGGTATTTCAATACCCGGTATAAAAGACTTGTGTTCGAGTTTTGAGCATGTATCCCCCCCACGGGAAAATAGTTAAAAAGTGGGCTATGAACTCACCTTAGTAGTAATTGTTGTTTCGTAACTCAACGATGTTTGCAACGGCTTCACACACAACCTAAAATATAATGCAAGTTTCAGTTGATAGTCTAAATCTGGTTTTATCGCGAATGTTAAGTATTTAGTTATAAACGAATCTCGTGTATGTTTAAATGCCTAAAGTTCAAAAACAAAGTTATATATTCATATAACTTGTAAGTAAAATGTTCGATGATTAATATAGTTATTACAACGGAAACAATATAGGCATATCGTTAAAAGAAATAAATAAATATATCGTTTTACGACGAATTAATATATATAACGTATATATGTTTTAATTGCCAAGTTTTATATCCAAAATCACAATATTTATATAAAACTTAATAAGTATATAAAAGAAATATTATTTCAGTTTAGTCCTTTAAGTTTTCATCAATTTATATTTTTAACCTTAACGATATATATTTTGCACCGTTAGTCCAAAATATATAATATTTACAATTTAGGTCCAAAAGTATCATTATTTACACAATTCACCTCTAAGTTTCATTTTTAACAGTTTAGGACTCATAAAATCAGTTTTGACAGTTTACACCCTAAGTTTCCAAATTTTACACTTTTAGTCCCTACGTTTATAAAATTTGCAAATTTAGTCCAAAAATTACCAAATTAAAAGTTTAACATTTTTATTTTCTAAATAAGCTCAGGGTACTTAATTTGCTTATAGAAACAGCTTATTTTTCCAAAAAGGTCTTATTTTTCTTATTGGGCCTTAACGTGTTATGTTAAGGGCCCAATAGTATTTTTAGGTCCAATGGGCTTTTGAAAAGTTTGGGCCTGGTCTTGAACTTATTTTAGGAGTATAAAAACATTAGAGTTGGGCTCCTAGGCCCAGTATATCACAGAAGCTTATTGGGCTTTATATAAGCCCACGTTACTTGTGATGTTTTTATAAAAACTGGTTTGGGTAGCTTCAAAAAGGGTCGGGCAAAAGGTTCAAACGTGTTCCTTGGGTCAAATGAATTATGTTCCCTAGTTGTTAACCAAGGTGAAAATGGGTTCGAATCATAAAATTAGTATGTCATGAGTTGAATTTAAGTTTAACGAGGTCAAACGAAAACGTCCAATTCAAAACTGAAAATGTTGAAAGACTTGGGAATAATTCTAAGTGTTTTGGTGTAGTCGAATGGGTTAAGATTACTTCTAAATGTGTCGAATACATAAGGTATACGTTATTTTTGTGTGTAAACTTCATGTACCTTGTTTGTTAACATGTTGAATATTTATTATGTCGAATAAAATATGTGTGTCACGTTTTTATATTTCGAAATAAACGGGCAAAGTAATTGTGCAAAATTTCATAGTAATGAAATGAAAATAAAGAAAATGGTGTCGAGTGACTTACTTCACCTCAAAAGGTGGGGTGCAATGGTACGTGTGGTATGAGATTGGAACGAGGATCAATGTAGTATGGTTCACGGCCTAGCAAAGGTACAAGACGAGCAAGGTTCGCTTCTTAGGATCACTTGTATGGTTCGTACTCCTCGCCAACTTCTTGTCCCAACTTGGCTTGCAATCTTCACGTAAAATGTGTTATGGTACGTTTTGAGAGTGTGTGTTCGTTTAGTTTGCATGGAAACGTATATATAGGGAGTTTGGGGTGTGAGGATAGGTACAAGAGTCACAAGACTCATGCGTTGGCTTAAGTTTATGTGGTGGCACCTCAATCCTTGCCAAATCGAAAGAAAACACAAAAGGAATGTGTAAGTAGGATTCTCTATTCACCCTGACATTCTCCTGTAGCTTAAGAGTTAGTTTGAAGATCATTGGGGGGCTTGGGTGGTTTGTAGAACGCTTGTGCCACATTTTTGGAATTTTGTATACATGGTTTTGCTTGATCACTTTGATTGAAATCAAAGGACATAATGAACGATTTATTGAACAAACTTGATTACTCTCAATTGTTTGATGGGTCATGAATCAGGATACGTAAAAATATGTTGGTGTTGTGTGTCGAATTTACAAAATAACGAAGGGTTTTGGAGGTGTTGGTCGCGACTGGAACAAAAGAAAAACAAAGAAAAATTTATTAAGGGTTCGTTGGGCTTTTAAGCCTTGTGGACTTATGTTTTCGTCTGGCCCAGTAAGAAAGAAAAGAAAAGAAAACTAAGGAGTCCGTTTGGTGTGTGATTGGGTTTTAAAGGCCCAATGGGTCACGTGGCCCAATTAGAGAGTTTTCAAGAGTCGGGTTAAGGTCCAATAATATTAGTGGGTAGTCTCGAGAATTTTCGTAGGTTCCGGGGATATATAAATATTGTACGGTAATTAAACAAAACGTATATTATAAAATATAAATGTTTAAAAATATATTCGCGATAATTTAGACTATCTAGGTTGGTGTGCAAGCATCGTTTCTAAGCAAATGATAAATCACAATATACCGTTGTGATTTATATAATAAGTCATATATAATAAATAAAAAAGTTGTCACACGTAAAAGTGGGTATTTAAATAACGTAATAACTTGTAAGTATTTACTAACCGTTGGGGAAAATTACGAGAGGCTACAATCACTCACCAAGGCAATTCTCAAGTAAAGGATTGCAAGATCGATCTAATCATACAACATATGAGAAGTTCTCGATCTCGGACGAAGAAACCATTGATAATGGTTACACAAGGTTCAATGCTATTATCACTAGCCTCACGGCTCTAGATCCTAGCTTCTATAACAAGAACCATGTGAGAAATTTTCTTCGAGCACTTCCGGTAAAGTGGAGGCCAAAGGTGACGGCCATAGAAGAAGCCAAGAATTTGGCGGAACTACCTCTTGACGAGCTCATTGGGAATCTCAAAGTCTATGAGATGATCCTTGAGAACGACAAGGCAAGTACCAAAGACAAGAAGGAGAAGGTTAAGTCTTTGGCTCTTAAAGCTAAAGTCACTAATAGCCAAGCTAGTGATGATAGTGATAGTCAAGATGGTAGTGATAAAGAAGACAATGTTGATGACGAGGAGTACAACCTTATGGCAAAGAACTTTAGGAAGTTCTTTAGAAGAGGTGGAAACTTTAGGCGAGGTAATAGGTTTGGTAACCAAGGAAATGGTGGAAGAAATAACTCTGGTGGAAACCGAGGTGTTGACAACAAGGTTGGTGAGAGCTCAAGGCGAACCCAAGGATGCTACAATTGTGGTAAAAAGGGTCACTTTATTAATGAGTGTCCTAAGCCAAAGGAAAACAAGGCATTCATGGGTGGAGCATGGAGTGATAGTGAAGATGAAGAACAACCAACAAATGACGCTACGTGTCTCATGGCTCAAGAAAAATTTGAGGTATCTCTAAACTCTTCTTCTTCTAATAACTTAGATATTATCAATTTGCAAAAGGAGAATGAGGAACTAGCTAAATTTAATGATGATTTTAGAAAAACTTTTGAAAAAGTTATTAAAGAAAAACATCTTCTTGAACAAGAACGCATTAAGACTAATGAAAGATTTTATGAACTTGAGAAAGAAATAAAGACACTAAGGCATTGCAAAGAGGTGGTTGAACCATGTAAAAGATTTGAGGAATTCACACTTGAGGTTAACTCTTTGAATGACAAAGTGTCTAAGCTTCAAAAAGAATATTTAAGTTTTTCTAAATATAAAAAGAGCACTAATGATTTAGAAGAAATAATAAGTCGTCAAAAGGTGTCTCAAGATAAGTGAGGTCTTGGTTTTTCAAAACAAGGAAAAACCACTCCTGAGAGTCTAACAAAACCAATGGTATTTGTTAAATCAAGTCAAGACCAAGATCCAGAAATTTCCAAGGCTGACGCGTTACCTGACGCGTTGACGCGCCATAAACGCGCTAAGATTCTTAGGAAAATTGGATCTACGTCTAGAAATGTTATTAAACCAACTACTCCTCAAGCTCCTTTTGTAAGCTCTCGAGGTAACCAAGCCCCCTTTGCAAGAAATGTAAACTCAAAACAAAGTTTTAACTCGGGTTCTCGTAATGGTCTTGGTTATAAACAACCTCGAGAGAATAGTAAACCACTTTTACCTACACCTAATATGAGACCTCTACTTCATATAACCAAAGACCTTCATTTCAAAATAATCAAAGAAGAAATTTTTATAATTATAATCAAAGGTCATCTCAATACCAATATAACAACTATCAAAGGAGAGACAACTCCTACCTAAACCAAACCTTCTTTATACCTCAAGGATATAATAACTATAGATCAAGTTATCAATGTCAAAATAATAATCCTTGGTCCGCTTTTTCTAGTTTTGGTATTGAGAAATTGTGTGTCTTACTTCAAGACCCAAGAAAGTTCAACTTGGGTAACTCATATGCTAACGAAAATGGACCCAAGAAACAATGAGTACCCAAAGTATGAGTCGTGTCTTTGTTGTAGGTTTGTCTCAAAAGTGATCTACAACCGGATGAGTGGATAGTGGTTGCACTAAACACATGAACGGGAATAGAAGATTGTTCACATCATACACGGCGTATAATGACAATCATGTCATTTTTGGGGGCGAACTCAATGGCAAAATTGTCAGTAAAGGTAATGTCCTTCATGACTCCATAGAAATTACCAACGTTGAGCATGTTAGAGGTCTAAACTTTAATTTGATTAGTGTGAGTCAATTAAGTGATGACGATTGTGACATTAAATTTACTAAGGTAGATTGTACTATTAGTAAAAATGGTGTTGTGTTAGCAAAAGGTCATAGGAGAAACAACTTGTATACATGCAAGTTGGGTGATAACTCTAAGCAACACATATGTCTTACGTCCATGGTGGACAACTCAACGCTTTGGCATAGGAGGTTAGGTCACGCCAATATGAGCTTTGAAAGACATTATTGTGACACATGTCTAGGGAGTCAAGGACAAGCAAATAATAGGAGTAAAAATGAAGTAGCAACTAATAGGGTTTTAGATTTGATTCACTTGGATTTGTATGGTCCATCTCCAATCCAAAGCTACGGAGGTAACTTCTACACTTGGGTATTATTTTTAGAAAACAAGGATGGAGTCTTAATTAAATTCAACATTTTAAGAAAGAAACTTAAAAACCTACTTTATTGTTCAATTGTTTCAATTAAAACAAATCATAGTAGTGAATTTGATAAATTACAATTTGGAAGCTTTTGTGAACAACATGGAATATCTTATAACTTATCGGGCACGTTCACTTCTCAATCGCATGAGATTGTTGAAAGAACACATCATATGTTAAGAAAGATGAGTCGTGCAATGCTTGACGAGCAATCCATTCCACAAAAGTTTTGGTGTCATGCCCTAGATACCGCGTGTTACATCTTTAATAGAGTCTACATAAGAAAGATTATAAATAAAACTCCTTATGAAATACTTAGGAATAGAAAACCTTCCTTAGAGTATTTTAGAGTATTTGGTTGCAAAGTATTTATACTGAACACCAAAGAATATCTCACCAAATTCGACCCAAAGTCGTATGAAGGTGTGTTCCTAGGATACTCTCAAACTAGTAAAGCATACATAGTGCTTAACAAGGAAACAATGAGGATTGAGGAATCTCTCAATGTTACCTTTGATGAGAGCATGCCTGAGCCTAAATCATCTCCTTCAGTAGAAGATGATGTGATCAATGAACCTATAGTTCAAGATCAAGAAAGGTCGCCGAAATTACAAGTTAATGTTTCGGATGAAGGCAATCCTAAGGAAGAGAGAAGCGAGGGGTCATCCTATACAACAAATCATTTGTGACTTGAATAAAAGGACACTTAGGTCACAAAACAAACAAGTCTTAGTTTTGGCATGACATTTTTCAAAAATCCAAATTGTTGTGGGATAGGTCTAGATGTTCATGGTGGACATGCACCTTAAGAGAACAATCTTCTTAGTCAAAATCTGTTATCAAGAAATTATTTGCAAGTCCTTTAGGTGCTCTTAGAGCTTATGTGTTTATGTGATTAGGACTTATGTGAAGACATGGAAGGAAGTTCTAATAAAAGTCTTCCAAAAGGAAATATATGTATCAATTCATTATTCAAACAATAATTGATAATATCCAAAATTCTACATGTCTATACAATGTGCAATGAACAAGAAAATTTGACACAATTTATCTTGTTTAATCTCGATAATATTGATTACATCAAATTTTCAAAATTAGATACAATGTTTATCACAACTTACACTTGTGTTAAAAATTTGATATCTAAATCTACTTGCTCATCTTATGTGATCAATACATGTTGCATGTTTAAATTATTTAATCAAAAGTGTGCTATCTTCAAAATAGTGATCTAACAAGATCTTTTACTCAACCATTATTAGATGCATAGCTTAACAAATTATGGTGCATGATTGAGATATAATAGTAGGTAGCATGTGTATTTATTCTACATATCATAACTTAAGATCAACTAAACAACTCATAGCTTTTTGAATAACTCTTCCCATGACCATGTGATCAAAGCATATTTACCTTTCCTATATATTCTCTTCCTCTTGATCTTCACAACTTGTACACCTAATGAGGAATCTTAGTACTAATTGCCTTAATACCCGTTGGATAATAGGAGCCATTACCCATATCTAAACCTTATTTTACTATTGTTTAAGGATTAGAGATCTTTTCGTACAGCTTCTCTTTTCTAAGTAACTCTAGGATAGTTCTCAAATGATTGGCATGTTCCTCTTTGTTACGAGAGTAGATCAGAATGTCGTCAATGAATACTATCACGAATTTGTCCAAATATGGCTTGCATACTCGGTTCATTAGGTCCATAAACACTGCGGGTGCGTTCGTTAGACCAAATGGCATTACCTGAAATTCATAGTGTCCATAACGTGTTCTGAATGCTGTTTTGGGAATATCTTCTTCCCGAACTCTCAGTTGGTGGTATCCTGATCTTAGATCAATCTTCGAGTATACACTCGATCCTTGTAATTGGTCAAACAAATCATCAATTCTGGGTAGAGGATATCGGTTCTTTACCGTGAGTTTGTTCAACTCTCGGTAATCTATGCACATTCGAAATGATCCGTCTTTCTTTTTAACAAACAACACTGGGGCTCCCCAGGGTGATGAACTTGGTCTAATGAAACCTTTATCGGATAATTCCCTTAGTTGATCCGATAGTTCCTCCATTTCGGTAGGTGCCAACCTGTAAGGTGCTTTCGCTACTGGTGCCGCTCCAGGCACTAGTTCGATCTGGAATTCTACTTGACGGGTTGGTGGAAGACCGGGTAGATCTTCAAGAAATACTTCGGGGAATTCTTTAACAATAGGTACGTCTTTAAGTTGTTTCTCGGTTGACTTATTTTCCGTTACCTGAACCATGAATACTTGACATCCTTCGTTCAAGTGTTTTATCATTCTAAGACATGAGATGATCCCGTATCGGTTTTTACTCTTGTCGCCATGGACAATGAGGGTTTCATTCTTGAAAGGGATGTGTATAGCTTTCTCGTCACAATGAATCCTAGCATGATGTTTGGATAACCAATCCATGCCGGCGATAGCATCAAAATTACCAAGTTGGACAGGCATTAGGTCAATAGGAAAAGATTCTCCTACAAGGGTTAAGGTACAATCCTTCAGAACAGTGTTGGTGCTAATTAGGTTCCCGTTGGCCATTTCTATCTTGTATGTGGTGTTTAGCTTAGAAGGGGTAGAGTCAATGAAATGGGCAAACGTATCTGACACGAAACTTTTATCTGCTCCTGAATCAAACAATATTTTAGCATTATGATGATTTAATAAGAACGTACCCGTGACGACGTCAGGGTTTAGTGGTTCGTTGTCATTTCCCATCACGTATGCTCTAGCTCGTGCATTATTCTGACCATTTCCTTTAGGACAGCGGTTCTTGAAGTGTCCTGTCTCTCCACATGAGTAACACGTTGGTGCTATTGGTTGTAGGTTGCTGCCGGTAGTAGGGGCCTTACAATCTTTCGAGATATGACCTATCCTTTGGCAATTGTGGCATTTTACCGTACAAGTACCATTGTGATGGAGCTTGCATCGGTTTCACTGCGGCTTTATACCTTGGTATCCATTGCCATTGGTTGCCGTGTATACCTTGGGAGTTTCTTGTCGTTGGTTCTGTTGTTGATGATGAGGGTTCTTATTCTGGGTGTACTGTTGGTTGTTCTTGTTTTTGTTGTTGTGGCGGTTGTTGTTGCGATGGCCGTTGTGATAGNCGCTCTAGGGGGAGCTATGTTCAAGGGGAAGCACGTTCGGGTGCTATTGGAACAAGCTACTTTCCCATTCAATGGAAGTCCCACCTTTTTGATTTGACAAAAGGGAGAGAAAGAAAGCAAGAGTGAAGACCTATTCAAGTCTAAAGAAACAAAGGTTTCACCAAATTACAAGGCAAGGTCAAGACGCAAGCTACATCAAAGGCGCGCTTTGTCTTCGCTACGTTTTGTAATTTTATTTGCTTTCGGATTTTATTTGTCATCATCAAAAAGGGGGAGATTGTAGAGGCAACATTATCAAGATCTCCTAATGTTTTAATGATGACAAATAAACATACGAAACACATAAAATATCAAACGGTAGCCAAATTCCCCGAAGCCCATATCTGCATCTGGCGCGCTGCCCGGGCGTCAACGCGCGGGTGACGCGCCAGGCCATTGTATGGCTTCGGGCGAAATTTGAAAGTCGGCTTTCCTCTTACCCAACAAATGTGGATCTTTCAATACAGGTATGAATATGCTATGTGCTTAATTTAGAACACTCGAAACGAGTTTTGGGATTAGAGAGTGTTGGGTACTATAGATTTGATGATACAAAACAAGAAGAATGAAACATGAAGGGCTTAAAGTGACAAGATGGGAAACTACAAAAAGATGGAGATATTTAGAAGATTCTAGAAGAATATTTAGTTTCCTAATTATATTAAAATTGTCTTACTTGTAAACCCTAATCCTCTAGTATATAAAGAGGACATGGGTCATTAGTTTGAGTGTGCACAACTACAAGATGTAGTCGATAAAGGTGTGTGTGTGTAACCTAGACGTGAGTTATAAACGCCTAGGGTTAGTGGTTAGTGGTTAGTTAGTTGGTACAGCCTCACGGTTGTTCTACCTTGATCAAGTAGAATTGGGGCTGTTAATGATTGTTGATTAGTGTTAGAGATTATGAATGTAAAACCTTGTTCATAATAATGTTGTGTTGGGAATTATGCTAAGTAAGAATTCTGCTGATGGATTCTGCTGAAGAGCTGGAATCTGCTGAAGATAACTTTCTGCGGAAGAATAGTTTCTGCTTACTGTGTTTCTGCGGATATAGATAAACCGCATATTTTGTAATTTAGTTAGGATATGCATGAGTTTTATTAGGAGAAGATGATGCATATCTTTGATAGTTTATAGATTATACGTTTCTTGTGAAACGGTTTAGGGTTAGAGTTCCTTGTCTATAAAAGGAACATCTTATTATGTTTTAGGTACAAGTTTGAAAAACAAGTTTTAGCTTATATAAAAGATCCATAGAGGATCAAAGAGTTCTTAGTATTCTGTGTTATTACTTGTGTTTGTTTCCACTTTAGAATACAAGTATTGGAGACTTTCTATTAGTGTGTTTGTGATTACATAAACATTGCTAACGATCAACGAGTGCTCAAAGATCTATCAAGGTCTTAGGTTCGACAAGTGGTATCAGAGCCTCGGGAGAGTCTTTGTGATACTAAGAACATCACCTTCTTACACACACATAACCAAAACAACCAACCATCATGCCTGGATCTGACAATGAGACATATGTTACACTTAATCAAAACACCACATCCTTACATCAACTCAATCTCACAAACAGTAATGCAAAATTCCCTTACCTCAAGAAAGAAGAATATGAACTTTGGGCCATGAAGATACAGAACTGGATCACCAACATTGACTAAAATCTTTGGAAGGTGATCCTTAAAGGTAATAGCCCAAAGAGGACTAGAACAGATCAAGAAGGAAGGATGTACCATCTTGATCCTACAACCGCTGAAGAAATTCTAGCTGTGCAGAGGGAAAGTAAAGTTAGAACTATTCTCCTACAGGCTATACCAGAGGATCACTTGGGTGACTTTCACTTCATGACTGATGCAAAGGATATTTAGATGGCCATAAAAGCTAGGTTTGGTGGGAATGAGGAGTCCAGAAGGATGAGGAAATCCATGCTCAAGCAGCAGTTTCTAGAATTTCAGATTACAGAGGAAGAAGGTATCCACAAAGGATATGACAAGTTCCACAAGATCCTCAGTCAACTGAATCAACTGAAAGCCAGACCAGACAATGAAGATTGCAATGCAAAGTTTCTGAGATCCTTACCTCCATCTTGGTTGCATGTAAGCATTGCACTCAAAGCTAAGGGTGGACTGGACATGATGTCTTTTGATGATCTATACAACAAGCTTAAGACTCTTGAGCCAGATGTCAGAAGTCCAATTCGTTCATCCACTCCCACTTACTCAGCTTTTGCCAGCTCAACCTCAAATATGATGCCTCATATCTCAAACCCAATTTCCTCAGCATCATCTTCATATACCACCACCAAATCAAATTCTCAATCACATACCAGCAGTGTACTGGAAGATGTACTTCACTCCTTTGTTGCTGACTATGAAAGCCAGCAACAACTATCCTATGAGGATTTTGAACAGGTTGATCCACTGGATATGGAAGAGATGAACTTGAAGTGGCAGGTGGCAATGCTTTCATTAAACATCAAGAGGTTTGAGAACAAGTCTGGAAGAAAGTTTGGATTCAATGGAAGAGATCCAACTAGATTTGACAAAAGGAAGATCAAATGTTACACTTGTGGACAGATGGGTCACTTCTCAAGAGAATGCAAGGATAGGAAGACTACTGATGAAGTTAGGTACTCTACCTATCAGCAGAATCAAGGAGATGTTGGAACTTCCAAAGCTGGACCTTCCAAAGCTTTGGTGACTGTGGATGATCATGTTGACTGGAAGACTCATGAACGTAGTGATGGTGAAGCTGATCAGAGTGGATTACTGGCCAGCTGTGATACAGAGGATCATCATGATCAAGTTGCCCTTATGGGCATCTCTCAGGTACAAAATTGTGTGTTTGGTTGTAGTGTCAAATATAATGAGCTTAAAGAATCTTATGATGAATTGAAACCACAATATAATGAGTGTTATAAAGAACTTGAGGCATATAAAAATGGTTTAAGGACTTTAGAAAAACAAAAAATTTGGTTCAAAAGAATCAGGCTACTAATAAAGAGAAAATCAGTGTGTTAAAAAGAGATTTAAAATGTGCACAAGATGAGTTGATATACACTAAGAAAGTAAATGCTAAATTAGAATCTGACAACCAATTACTTAAAGAGGAGCTAGATAAGGAAATAGCTACACACAAACAATGGTTGATATCAGGTGATAATCTAGCTAGCTGTTTATATAGTTGTCAAGCTGTAAATTGTGGAATAGGTCTAGGTTTCAAAAAATATGTTGGATTAGAAGCTAGGAATGACCTTAGTAGGACCACCCCAGCAGGTTTAGCTAATTAGGTTAAAGAAGGATCATTACATGCTGTGCCTGGACCTATAAGAGGAGAACACATGACCATTGACCTTTCCACCACTGTAGACTTTGATGGATCACATCATCTTTATGGCAAAAAGTCAAGTGACTTGCCTGACCCTAATTCTAATACTGCTGACTTTGTCTCTTGTTCTGCCAGTGACACGTCTTCTGACCAAGGGTCTACTGCCTATACAAGTTGTGATTCAAGTGACAAGTCAGACCTTCCCAAGACCTCACCCAAGCCTTCACCCAAGTGTCCGTACAAGACTGTTAGAGTTGCTGCTGATGATTTAAAGTCAAAGATAGTTTCCTCTGAAGACTTGTTATTTAATTCTTTGCCAAACAATAATTTTAGTTCTGCCAAAAACAATTCTGTCAATGTTTGTGGTTTGAATGCTTTTCATGGAACATCTTTCACTATTAATAAATCTTCTAAAAAGAATAAATNCTTCACCCAAGTGTCCGTACAAGACTGTTAGAGTTGCTGCTGATGATTTAAAGTCAAAGATAGTTTCCTCTGAAGACTTGTTATTTAATTCTTTGCCAAACAATAATTTTAGTTCTGCCAAAAACAATTCTGTCAATGTTTGTGGTTTGAATGCTTTTCATGGAACATCTTTCACTATTAATAAATCTTCTAAAAAGAATAAATGTTTTGTTTGTGGAAGTAAATCTCACTTGATTAAGGATTGTAATTTTCATGAGCAAAGAATGGGTGTATGTGCTAGTCAGAAGAGACCTAGACCTGTGTGGAAACCTGTCCATGATATACCATCTTATGTTCCACAAGCAACTCACACAACCAGCAGATCCAATTATACTGATAAATCAGCTTCTGCTGATCAATCAGTTCCTGCTGATACACCTATTTCTGCTGATAGACCTTCTCAGCCCAGTAGAAAAAGACAAGTTGCTAGACCATTCTATAGACCTAATAATTCTTCTTACTTTTCTAATGGTTTTTGCCTAGTTATTATCACCCAATGTATATGGGGTGGGAGGCACCATGGGATACTGCTGTTAAGCCCTCAGCAGGTTATTCTTGGAATAATATAGGATATAACTATCAAACAAGGTCCAAGAATAATGGTGGATCTTGTACATCTACATGGCCTAACTCTTATGATCCACAAGGCAGGCTCAAGTCAGTAATGAATTGAGTCTCTAAAGTGTACTTATATTTTGTATATTTTTGTTGTTGTTGTAGGATCATCCCCTGAAGAGTAAAGAAGTTGGCATAGTTGATAGTGGTTGTTCTAGGAGCATGTCAGGAAACAGAGAAAAGATGATTAATTTTGTACCCATAGAAGGTGGAGGCAATGTGACTTTTGGTGGAGGTTGTTAGGAACACGTTTCACGTTAACAAAGTGTCGGTCATTAGTTTGTAATAGGTTGCTACTTTATATCTTTATGTCTAGCATTTTAATCATTTGATTATGTAAGTTTAAGATGTAATGTCACAACATGTGGGAGTCCAAGGGCCAATTATATAAAATAGTAAGAAGGGTTTAGTAACCCTTGGACTCCCTATATATAGTTTATGTAAGACCTCATTTGAGGTGTTGGTTCTCTTTATGCAATATCAATTTCCATTACATCATATTTGAGTTCCTTCCACACTCTTCTTCTCTCTTCTAGTTTCTTATTCATTATTGAATTTATGGTTGTTTATGCATAAGATGGTGACCTAACAAGTGGTATCATTCGCCTAGGGATATTAGTGGTTGTTTTAGATTAGTTTGGGTTTAGTTTTGGTCTCGTTGGATTGTTTTGGTACTCATTATTTTGGTCAGTAGGTTATTTGCTGCTTAGAAAGGTTTAGATATCGTTAGATTTGGTATTCTATTCATTTGGTACTTGAAATAATTGATCAGAACGTATTCTTGGGTTTTAGCGAGTTTGGAATTCAGGGTTTAGCGAGTTTGGAGTTCTGTCAGCGAGTATCATCAAGTTCTTGGCGAGTAAGCCATATTATCCTTATCGTTTAGCGAGTAAGGAATTTTATCTAGCAAGTATCAACTTTCACTTAGCGAGTATCACTTTTTATCTAGCGAGTATCAACTTTCACTTAGCGAGTATCAATTTTTCATAGCGAGTATCAACTTTAACATAGCGAGTATCAACTTTCAAAATAGCGAGTATCAACTTTAACATAGCGAGTATCAACTTTATTCAGCGAGTATCAAATTTAATCTCAGCGAGTAAGAAAAGTAATTGTTAGCGAGTAAGGAAGTTCATTTTTTAGCGAGTAAGGATTCTTGGTCAGCGAGTAAGAAAAGTTTTTTTTTTACAAGTTTGGACTTTCGTTTCGACACTCTCAACTAATCTTCAACAACAACCTACACCTTATCCTTTAAAGATCCATTGAAGCATAATCAATCATCATGTCTAGAACTCCATTCTACTTCTATAATCAACAACAACAACAACAACCACAATATCAACAACAACAACCGTATCCTCAACCGTTTAAGCAATTGTTTCAACAACCGTCAATGTACCCTCAACATCAACTCTTAATGCATCAAGTGCAACAGCAACCGTACTTACAACCGCACATGCAAACCATTTTACCACCACCTAAGCAAACCCATTGGTTCGATCAGATGTGTGAAGCTATCACTAGTCAACAATCTCGTCATGAAGCAGGATCTCTTGATATACCACCAATGCTTACACCAGGAAACTATGTTTAGTGGGCGAGCCGTTTCTTTCTTGCGTTTTCTTGATAAAGGAAACCTCATGGCAAGTATATGAGAAGTTCTCTTTTGAAGGCCATACAACTGGCCAACAGAACGGTCCGGGTGCATCCCAATGGCGTACACACCAAGCCTGAACCAGTATCCAGTTCCCGAATCACAACTCACTGAAGAAGAAGACTTTTCATCATGAGCTAATGAACTGCATGAGCTTACATAGTGCCAAGGATTCCCAAATCCAATCTTTCGAAGTATGGATGTCAGAAAACTGCAAAAAGATTATGTTGGGACAGTTCACTCTTGATGGAAGGCACTGAGTT
>LBNU01013757.1:28784-49411 GCA_014162995.1 Artemisia annua
TCAAGTAAGAGGTATTGATCATAAGTACTTCTGTTTGGTAATCACTGATGATTATAGCAGGTTTTGTTGGGTATTCTTTTTGAAAACTAAAGATGAAACATCTCATATTTTAAAAGAATTTGTTACCCTTGTTGAAAACCAGCTAAATAAAAAGGTTAAAGGTATAAGGTGTGATAATGGGACAGAGTTCAAAAATGCTGTTTTCATAGAGCTTGTAACTCTAAAGGGATAAAAAGGGACTATAGTAATCCAAGAACCCCACAACAAAATGGGGTTGCTGAAAGAAAGAATAGGACCTTAATAGACGCTGCAAGATCAATGCTTGCAGACTCTAAGTTACTCACAATGTTCTGGACTGAAGCAGTAAGTACTGCTTGTTATGTTTTGAACAGGGTATCTATCACTAGACCTCATTTCAAGACACCTTATGAACTTCTCACTGGGAAAGTTCCTTCTATTCATTACCTTAAACCTTTTGGATGTCAAGTGACCATTTTGAACACTAGTGATCCACTTGGGAAATTTGATGGAAAAGCTGATGAGGGGTACATAGTGGGATATTTAGCTCATAGTAAGGCTTATAGGGTATATAATCTAAATGCTAAAAGAATAGAGGAGACTCTTAACCTGAGATATCTAGAAGAAAAGACTAATGTTCAGGGTCAAGGTCATGCTTGGTATTTTGACCTGGATTACTTAACAGATTATTTGGGTTATACTAGATTTGTTGCTAACCAATCTGCAGGTACACAAGAATCTCCCTCTAACAATGCAGGTGTCCTAGATGATGACTCAGAAGATGAGTCTGAGCTTGATGAATAAACCATTGTTGTACCTTCATTTCCTCCTAACCAGTTTGCAGGTAATGGTGCAAAAGATTCTCCTGACGAGAATGAAGAAGAGTCCCAATATGCAGAGGATCTAGCTAAACTCAAGAAGCAAGAGCATGTAGCCACTCAAGAAGCTGAGAGGCTTGGTGAGAAGTTTGCAAAAGATGCTGAAGCACTCCTTAGACAATCAGCACAAGCAGTCAGTGGAAACCTGGAAACTGCTGATCTTTCTTCTGATAGTTCACCTGTTTCTCCTGACATCACCATATCTGCTGATGATACTGCTGCATGTACTCCCATTTCTACCAATGTGTCTACAGACTTTGGAGAACCTTATACCAGATTTCTAAGTCCTTCAGATCTTGGAAATCACCAACCTAAAGCTGGCATCTTCACCTCATCTTCCTATGACAGTGTTTTTGAACCCACAATGACCAATCTTGATACCACAATTGCTGTCAACCCCAATGCAACAAAAAGGATCAACATTCTACATCCACAGGAAAATATTATAGGTGATCCTCAAGATCCTGTTAGAACTAGAAGCTCAGTAAAGCAAACAAAGTATGGAGAAGTTGCTTTCATTTCCTATGTCTCAAATCAGCAAAGAGACAATCACACAGACTTTCACCATTGTCTGTTTGCTTGTTTTCTTTCTCAAATGGAACCAACCAGTGTCCCATAAGCTCTTGCAGATCCAAGTTGGCTTGAAGCAATGCAAGATGAAATGCTGCAGTTCAAGAATCAGCAGGTTTGGATATTGGTTCCTCTACCAGATGGGAAGTATGCCATTGGGACAAAATGGGTTTTGAAGAATAAAAGGGATGCAAGGGGTATAGTGGTCAAAAACAAAGCAAGGTTGGTAGCTCAGGGGTTCAGGTAGGAGGAAGGGATTGATTATGAAGAGGTTTTTACACCAGTAGCTAGGGTAGAGGCCATTAGGATTTATCAGATGGATGTGAAAGGTGCATTCTTATATGGTGAGATTGAAGAAGAAGTATATGTCACTCAACCCAAAGGTTTTGAAGACCCAGATCATCCTGAGTATGTGTATAAGGTTGTCAAAGCTCTTTATGGCCTCCATCAGGCACCAAGAGCTTGGTATGCTAGACTCTCAGCATTTCTGCTGAAGCATGGCTACAGAAGAGGTGCCATTGACATAACACTCTTTCTTAAGAAGAATTCCAGGAATATTGTACTTGTGCAAGTTTATGTGGATGACATCATCTTTGGCTCCACTAATGAAGCTTGGTGCAGGGAATTTGAGAATTTAATGAAGGGTGAGTTTCAGATGAGTGCCATGGGGGAGCTTACTTTCTTTTTGGGTCTACAAGTTAAGGAGAAACCAGATGGTATATTTATTAGTCAAGATAAATATGTGAGGGACATTTTGAAGAAGTTTGGCATGGAAAATATCCGAACTGCCACTACACCTTATGAAGCTCCTAAACCAAAGAACAACATTGAACCAGATCCTGCTGTGAATGTTCACCTATACAGATCCATGATTGGTTCATTGATGTATTTAACAGCTTCAAGGCCTGACATTACATTTGCTGTGAGTGCTTGTTCAATGCATCAAGTTACACCACTTACTTCTCACTTGAATGCAGTCAAGAAGATCTTCAAGTACCTCAAAGGCCAACCTAACCTAGGTCTTTGGTACCCAAAAGAGTCCCCTTTCAAGTTGGAAGCATATAGTGATAGTGATTATGTTGGTGCAAATTTGGATAGAAGGTCCACAACTGGAGGTTGTCAATTTCTTGGAAGAAGATTGATTTCTTGGCAATG
This sequence comes from Artemisia annua, assembly GCA_014162995.1. Lineage (NCBI taxonomy): Eukaryota > Viridiplantae > Streptophyta > Magnoliopsida > Asterales > Asteraceae > Artemisia > Artemisia annua. Next base: position 31,406 of record LBNU01013757.1, read on the forward strand.
CAAGAAACAAACAATTGTTGCTACCTCATCTACTGAAGCAGAATATGTTGCTGCTGCCAATTGTTGTGGGCAGGTACTTTGGATACAAAATGAGTTGTTGGATTATGGGTTTAATTTCATGAACACCACAATCTTTATTGATAATCAAAATACCATATGCATTGTTAAAAATCCAGTTTTTCACAATAGAACAAAGCATATTGAGATTAGGCACCACTTTATAAGAGATGCATATGAAAAACATTTGATAAAGGTGGTTAAGATTCACACAGATAATAATGTGGCAGATTTATTGACTAAAGCATTTGATGGACCTAGATTTCAACATTTAGTTGTCCACATTAGGATGTCTAACCCTTGAATGCAAAGTTTTAGGGGAGGCATAAGCCTCAGGGGAGGCATATGCCTCAGGGGAGGATTATAGTTGGAAACTTTGTAGATTGATCTTTATTGTAGATTTTGTACATTTTAGGTTACTAACACTAACCATCTAATGTGTTTCTTAGCATATTAGTTTGTTTGTTTGGTTTGCTACTATGTGTCTGTTTTACAAAATACAGGTCTGTGTAGTTGCTGGCTTGGATTGTTTGGAACAAGGTCTTGTAAGTTAAAGTTTGTTTCTTCTGAAGAAGTTATTGTTTCTACTGAAGAAGGACAAAAGTGATGTTCATTGTCTCTACTGAAGTAAATACAACTGATTCTCTCTGTTTCTACTGAAGTGGAATACAAGTGATACTCATTACTTCTACTGAAGAGAAAGACAAGAAGTGTTGTGTAATACTAATTCGAGTTTTTCATTCATTCAAGAAACAAGTTACAGATTACAAACAACTTCAAAAGTAAATAAAGACCATTCCTATACATATTCAACTACACAGCTCCTAAAATTCTATCATTCATATTGCAAAAGCCTGGTGGATATGCATGTCCAGTACGATGAAGAAGCTGAAGGTGAAATGGAAGGATGGATTGATGAAAACGTTGATGATGCTCAAGAACCTATGTTTGGTCCCTGGCAACATCATACTATCTAAATTTGGTCTCTGGCAACATCACACAATCTTCTACTCCATTTTCCCTTTCCCCTTTTCCATCATCTCTGCCTTCTTGCCCTTTCCCTTGGGTCCATGGTATGTAGCACCAGATCTTGGAGCAGGAAGACCAATCACTACTTCTCTTGATTTTGGAAGTGGAGGGTTAGATTTCCTTGACCATGGCAAAGACAAGGGTTGTAAAGATGGATTGGCCCTTCTGGTCCTTGTTCGAGAGCAAGAAGAAGCCAATTGGATGGACGAAGAAGAGGGTGGTAACTGATTTCTTTTGGGATTATGAGGAGGAAGGAAAGATGGGTCTTCATTTTCAGAAGATTCCTCATCAGAGGTTAAAGGTAAAGGAACATTGAGGTCATGCCTCTTTTTGCGAGCCTCTTCCTTGGTTTGCCAAGGTTTCTCAGGGCATCCGGGTGGAAAATAATTACCCCACCCATTGCTCTCTGAAGATGATGATGAATCGGAAGATATCTCAATAGGATTCATATTTGGAAAATATTTGGGATGGTAATTGGGAGGTTATTGAGAAATTAGGGTTTGTTGATAATTGGGGATAATTGATAACTATATCGAGTGATTTGGGGTTATTTTATAGGCAAAGTCAAGGATTGATGGTAATTAATGCGAGTTCGGTGGCACAGTAAAACTCAAGATATTTACTTACGATATTTTTACACTTGCATTGATTCTGCTGATTGACTATTGATCAGCAGATTGACCATTGATTCTGCTGAAGGGTTGTTTTTGAAAGTTATTTTACACGTCAGATATGGTCAACAAATTGTTCCGATATTCTTGGCCACGATTGGGTAACTTCCTTTTATAACCTAATTCGAATCACTTTGCCCAAAATAACTCATTCCCTCATCAAACAGTTTAAACCCATTCCCAAATTGATTAAGTCGTAACCTCTCCTCACAAAATCTTCACATGGCATCTCTTCAAGTCAAGAAAGATCATAACAAGGTTGCTTTTCTGACTAAGACAAAAGGCCATGAGCAATATGATCCAATGGTAGAGTTTTTGCAGAGTTCCAAGATTCATTATGCTCTAACACATTCTCCAAATGTGATATATGAATCGTTGGTGAAACAATTTTGGGCAACTGCTGCTAAGAGGTCTGACACAGAGATTGTAGCAACAATTGAAGGAACAGAGTATGTGGTGACTGAATCACTGATTAGGACACAGCTACGTTTGAATGATGAAGGAGGTGTTTACCATACCAACACTGAAGAAATACTTGCTGGTTTAAGAGATGTTGGCTACCAAAGTACTGCAACAGACATGTGGCACAAGAATCAGTTTTGTCCTATGTGGAGATTTTTGGTGCACACATTGCTTCAGTGTATCAGCAACAAGTCAGGTGGATGGGATCAGTTTTCTACCCAATTGGGTTGTGGTATAGTATGTCTTTCAAAGGGTTTGACTTATAATTTTTCTAAGTTTATCTTTGATAATATGATTGAAAATATTCAAAGGAAAAATCATAAGTTTCTAATGTACCTTAGGTTCTTACAGATTATATTAGACATAACAACCTAAGAACAAACCTTTTGTCCCATAGGAGCACTCACAAAGAAAGTTTTTGCTTCTATGAGAACTAATTATGAAGGGGCATTTCACCCTTTATTGCCAGCTATGTTGCCACAAGGCAATAATGATGCTGGTGAGGGTGATAATGCTGATGCTCCACCCTCTCCACATTCTGCTGATGATGGAAATCCATCATCTCCTAGTGTTGCTGCTGATGGTAATCCATCAGTTGCCACTGATGAGGGTCCTTCCATTGCTGCTGAAGCATCCAATGCTTCTCCTGACCAGCCTCCACCATCCCCTAGTTCACCCAGGCCTCACACACCACCTATCTCTATTGCTCCTGATGAGCAAGTTCATGAGGTTGAAGAGACCCTTCAGTCTCTTGGTACACAAGTACCTTTACCTTTTGAACATGAGATTACTAGACTGCCCACACCTAGTCCTGAAAGAGAGCCTTTTAATGAAAGTATTCCTACATTTGAGCCTGTTTCTCCTGAAAGGCCCAATGATGCTCCCATTACCACTGAGCAATCTGCTGGTGGAGCTGAGGAGCCTATTACTCTCACAACTGTATATGATTTGCTCAACAGGTACGTCAAAAAGGTTGATGATCTTCAAACAGAGCTTTCATATACCAAATCTTCTCTTGGTGCTGAAATTGAAGCTTTGAAGAATAGGGTTCAGGGGCTAGAAGCACAACTTGGGAAGAAAAGGAAAAGAAACTTGGTGGTTTCTTCTGATGAAGAACAAGAGGGAAGGCAAATGGACTCTTGGATTGTTGGCTGATGTAGCTCAAATGGTTGATGTTCCTTCTTCTAAAGCTGTTGAATCTTCAAAGCAAAAGAAGACTATTCAGTTTCAAAGGAAAAGGAGGAGACAGTATTTGAACAAGGCATCCTTGGAGTCTCTTGGAGTACACAATGCTGTTGTTAATGATGAAGTTGAAAAAGAGGTACCAATGGTGAATATTGCCTCTGAGATAAGACAAGAAGCTTCAGTGCCAACACAAACTTCAGAAGATCCTTCAGTAGTATCTGTTGATGGGAAAAATGTTGTGTTAGATACTCATATTGCTGGTTCCTCTGCTCAAGTTGAAGATTCTTCTCAAAATGTTTATCCTGATGCATCTGCTGATGTTCCAATTGTGGATATCTCTCATGATGATTCTTCTGATGAGATATCTCCAAGTGTTCCTGATGTGGATCTTACTGGCAAGGGAAAAGATATTTTTGTTGAAGAAGATCTTGATCAAGATTGTGTGACTGATAAGGAAAGAGCTGAGCAGGCCAGGATGTTGCAAGAGTATGAAGATCAAATGAAGAATAAGGCATTATTACAAAAGCTTACAGCTCAATTTACTTCAGATTTGCCTCCTGAAAGACAAAGAGAATTGGATGCACAATCAATCCATTTTACTGATGAGCAGTGGGATTCTTACATTATGCAAGATGCTTCAAATCCCACTCTAGCTCAAAGTATTCTAGGAGCTGAGTTTGATAGAAATAGTTTTGATGCACAAATGGTGGCCCTTGGACAACAAAAGAAAAAGGATGCAGCTGATAAGAGAAAAGCTATTGCAGCTCAAAAGGCTAAAGCAAAGAGAGATAAACCTCTTACCCAAGCACAACTAAGACATATGATGAGGGAATTTGTGAAAAATTAGAGTAGTGCCCTGTATAATCATACTTGGACTAAGAAGCAAGTCTGGTCATTCTCAGATGAACAGTTAATCTTTCATTATAATAGAATCCGGACTAGATTGCATCATGATGGCCTTCTTTCTCCTAAACTTGCTGCTACTTTGTCTTCCATTGGTAAAGAATCCTCTTCTCAGACATTTAAGCAGGATGAAATTGAAGCTGCTACTGTACCTGCTGCCTCTTTTTCACCAGCTGCTGATAATGTTTCCATTGCTGCTGATAAGACTACTGCTATTGCTTCATCTGTTCTTGACAAAGGTAAAGCAAAGGTTGTAGAAGAGGATATTCCTTCTAAGAAGAGAACCAGAAGACAAATGGAGGAGGATAGATTGGGTGAAGAAGCTGCAAAACTCTTGCATGATGATCAACAAGCTGATTTGGCAAGAAGTCATGAGATCAAAGTAAAAGAAGTTGAGCTTGCTGCTGCTAGGGATGCACAAATTAGGATGCAGATGGATGATAATGTAGCTGCTGAAGTATCTGCTGATGTTCCATTGGTTAATACTTCAGTGGAAACACCTGAGTCAGCAGATGTCTCTGCTACTGAACCTTCTTCTCATCATTCTATATATATTCCTGGTAGAAGGGCTAAAAGAATGGCAAGGATGAAAATCTCATCTTCTTCTGTGCATAGGGAAGTGGATCTAGATGCTGATGAATCTTCATTTATTAGAGAAGGATCTCCTGATGATTGGCCAGAGGGTATTAGAGATGTGTTGGTTAACTGGGAACTGTCTTCTAATGGACAGATTAATACCATTTATAGGCTTGATGGAACATCTCTATCTTTTACCTTTCTGCAAGAAATTTTGCATCTAGTGGATCATCAAGACTTGCTGACTCTCTATGATTTGGTTATGAAGTATTATGCTTCTCATACTTCTACATTTGCTGGATTATATCTTTTGGGTGATCTTAGGGTACTTATGGATTCTACTTCTCCTAATGGTACTGGTTATGCAGTCTGGAAGAATAATCATAGGTGGAAAGTTTTAAGTTGGAAATTTTACCCTCTTCCTTATGTTCATGTCTTGGAGACTACCACTGGTATAAGGGTAATAATGTTCATTGATAAGGATTATCCTTTATCTGTGCCTTTAATGGAGAAGATGCTTTTACACAAGTTGGAGATACCTCCTGATCCAGTTGGGAATGCTAGATTGTTTGCTGAATCTTTGATTAGGTTGTTCAAGAGCAGGATCAGGGTAGCCAGAGCTGTTTGATGGTATTTTGTTGTATCTTTGTTTTGTTTTCTTATTTTTCTTTTTATTAAAAAAAAAGTTAACTTTGTTGTACATTTGTTTTATGGTTATCAACTTACCATGATGTTGACTATTCCATCAAAAAGTTGGCTAGTCCAAAGGGTACAGCTTTGGTAAAGACATGTCAAATCTGTTGATAGCTGTAATAGTTTGCTCAAAACTATTGGGTACTCAACTCACCCATGCTTCACAGCTGAGAGTTGAATGGTTTTCAATTGACCATGGATTTTTCCTTTTGGATTCCAAATAATTGGCTAGCCCACAAGGATATGGCTTGTGGTAAAGGCAGTGGAAAACCATATTTGGTAATCAATTCACCAAAGGTGATTTATTCAACCTAAGAATTGGCTAGTCCTGAGCAAACGGCTACAGGTAAAGACAACTCAAATCCGTTTTTAGTTGATGATTTACTAAAAATCATATGGTTATCAGTATACCATAGTTCTTAAACTTAAACATTTGGCTACTCCAGTAATGATGGCTATTGGTAAAGAGACATCAAATCCATTATTTTCAATGATTCACCTCTCACAGGAGTTAACACACCTGGATGTGATGAGAATAGTATGAAACTAATATGTTTTGATGTACATTATGTCATTTGTTGCTGCAAAGATATGGAGTATACAGTTTGGTCACTCATAGAGATGTGGATATTTTGAGTCTTTGTTGCTGATGTTCAATCTCAATCCTCTTATTCTGCTGATGTTAAGATCTATCATGAATCTTGAACTTAACCAGGTCAAATTCAAGATTAGGGGAGGATTGTCGGGAATTATGCTAAGTAAGAATTCTGCTGATGGATTCTGCTGAAGAGCTGGAATCTGCTGAAGATAACTTTCTGCGGAAGAATAGTTTCTGCTTAGTGTGTTTCTGCGGATATAGATAAACCGCGTATTTTGTATTTTAGTTAGGATATGCATGAGTTTTATTAGGAGAAGATAATGCATATCTTTGATAGTTTATAGATTATACGTTTCTTGTGAAATGGTTTAGGGTTAGAGTTCCTTGTCTATAAAAGGAACTTCTTATTATATTTTATGTACGAGTTTGAAAAACAAGTTTTAGCTTTATAAAAGATCCATAGAGGATCAAAGAGTTCTTAGTATTCTGTGTTATTACTTGTGTTTGTTTCCGCTTTAGAATACAAGTATTGGAGACTTTCTATTAGTGTGTTTGTGATTACATAAACATTGCTAACGATCAACGAGTGCTCAAAGATCTATCAAGGTCTTAGTTTCAACAACCGGGGCATTTTTGGGATTTAAAATTTAGTAGTCTCTTTTGAAAATTTTGCTACTTTCAAAGTTGGTAAAAAGAGATGAGGAATTTTAGATTTCAAAAATGTGAGCTCATAACATTGCGTGAGGACACGGCAATATCTTAGTCTGGGGGATTTTGGTATGTGCTCAAACACATACCTTTTCTTGACCAAATTAAGACCAAAAAGACCAAAAACCCGACCATAAATGCCATATATATGTGTTTTTGTGTTTTTATACATGCAGGTAAGAAAATATGGGAAAACGACAAAAACCGAGCCAAAATCACTAAAAACGAGCACGAGAAACGGAAATAGTCAAAATCCGAAGCCGGGAATGCCAAAAAGTCAAAAGAAGCCTTGGAAGTCAAATTAAGTCCCTTATGTTTGAAGAATTGACAAAGGAAACCCTTGGAAGATAAATTTGAAAAGTTTACATGAATGGTCCCTGGAGTTTCAACATTGTCAACTATGGTCCCTGAAAAAGAATTTTGAAGAAATATCAAGACAAGACCTTAGAGAATTCAAGATTGTCAAAATAGGCCCTTGAAAGATAATTATGGAGAATGGCAGAATTGGTCCTCAGAAATTCAGAACTTACATAATTGGTCCTTGTCATTTTTAGCCTAAATAAACCTTACAAATACACTAAAAATCTACCTAGCCTTTTAGTAAATATACCCAAGTCCAGCCCAATACACTACAAACCCACCGGCCCACAACATAACCCGTGACCCATACCCTTTTTATTAAACCCGGAAAAACCCAAACCCACAAACCAAAATAAAATAAAAAAATTTTTACCCCGCTCTTACTATTCACCATCCCTCCCAAAATTCACCCTGCAACCCCATCAATTTTTACCTTGTCCCAATCAAACAACCTCGTACCTTCTGGAAGCACTTGCCAAAGTGTCAGAACTTATCTAATCCTTGCTCACATGGGCAATTAAGGGTATCTGATTGGCTAGAAGGAGCTGGAAGCTTATCCAAGGGCCAGGAAGGATGGAATTCAAGAGTATTCTAGTGGGATTAAGGACTAAGTCGGTGTGAATTTCTAGGAGCTTCATCATCCAGAGACTTCTTCTCAGGGCCTATAAGTAGAGGTCCTCCTCATGAGTGGTGTCGTGTAGAATTTTAGGATCATGTTTATAGTTTAATGTATGCTTTAAGCTTAAGTTTTATATAATACTGCTCTTGTAATCATCTTTAAGTTTTAATAAAAGTATTGTTTGTTTCTCAAATTCGTTTACTGCTTAAATTCCATTTTTAGCTAAAATCTATTAAAAGCTCTTAATTTTCTGTTTACTTAAGCTTATTTAAGTCCTTTTAAGTTTTACATTTAGCTAAAAACTTTTTCTGTACAGTTTTATACAAAAAAAACCCTATAAGCTGAGGTAATAAGCTTCTATAAGCTCAAATCACCTCTTGATAAGCTCAGAAAGTTACTCTATAACTTCCCTGAGCTTATCCCTTAGCCTTGCTCAAATCCATTTGAATCTGCCATTTCCATGTAAGTTTTCTTTTAGCTTTCTGCATACTCATTTATAGCAGCTTATCTAGTGTAGTTAGTAGCTTATCTGTGTTTAAAATACTTTATTATTACTGTTTGAGAACTGATTTATCTTTGCAAACTTTAGTTAGGTCTTAAATCTCTCACTGCCTAAGTTTAGTTAGACTGCATATCGGTGTTCTTGTGCTTCTGTGTGAGAAATCTTAGTTCATTCAGTCTTAAAAATAGTTAAGTAAGCTAGATAGATCATTAGTTTGGTTAATTTAGGATTAAAACAAAAAAACATAGTGTAAACTAGCAATTAAGGGGTGTTTGGCTTAGGGTTTATCTTGAGGTTATAGTTGTTAATCCACTTGCATTTCTGTTCAGTTAGCTTCCTTAGTAGGGGTGTAAACGAGACGAGACAACTCGCGAGCTACTCGGGATCGACTCGTAAACTACTCGAAATCGACTCGATGTAAACGAGTCGAGCTCGAGCTCAAGCTACTCGAGTATATTTTTGAGTCGAGCTCGAGCTTGAAAATACTCGAGTAGCTTGAGCTCGAGTCTTAAAAATAGTTAAGTAAGCTAGATAGATCATTAGTTTGGTTAATTTAGGATTAAAACAAAAAAACATAGTGTAAACTAGCAATTAAGGGGTGTTTGGCTTAGGGTTTATCTTGAGGTTATAGTTGTTAATCCACTTGCATTTCTGTTCAGTTAGCTTCCTTAGTAGGGGTGTAAACGAGACGAGACAACTCGCGAGCTACTCGGGATCGACTCGTAAACTACTCGAAATCGACTCGATGTAAACGAGTCGAGCTCGAGCTCAAGCTACTCGAGTATATTTTTGAGTCGAGCTCGAGCTTGAAAATACTCGAGTAGCTTGAGCTCGAGTCTTAAAAATAGTTAAGTAAGCTAGATAGATCATTAGTTTGGTTAATTTAGGATTAAAACAAAAAAACATAGTGTAAACTAGCAATTAAGGGGTGTTTGGCTTAGGGTTTATCTTGAGGTTATAGTTGTTAATCCACTTGCATTTCTGTTCAGTTAGCTTCCTTAGTAGGGGTGTAAACGAGACGAGACAACTCGCGAGCTACTCGGGATCGACTCGTAAACTACTCGAAATCGACTCGATGTAAACGAGTCGAGCTCGAGCTCAAGCTACTCGAGTATATTTTTGAGTCGAGCTCGAGCTTGAAAATACTCGAGTAGCTTGAGCTCGAGTCTTAAAAATAGTTAAGTAAGCTAGATAGATCATTAGTTTGGTTAATTTAGGATTAAAACAAAAAAACATAGTGTAAACTAGCAATTAAGGGGTGTTTGGCTTAGGGTTTATCTTGAGGTTATAGTTGTTAATCCACTTGCATTTCTGTTCAGTTAGCTTCCTTAGTAGGGGTGTAAACGAGACGAGACAACTCGCGAGCTACTCGGGATCGACTCGTAAACTACTCGAAATCGACTCGATGTAAACGAGTCGAGCTCGAGCTCAAGCTACTCGAGTATATTTTTGAGTCGAGCTCGAGCTTGAAAATACTCGAGTAGCTTGAGCTCGAGTCTTAAAAATAGTTAAGTAAGCTAGATAGATCATTAGTTTGGTTAATTTAGGATTAAAACAAAAAAACATAGTGTAAACTAGCAATTAAGGGGTGTTTGGCTTAGGGTTTATCTTGAGGTTATAGTTGTTAATCCACTTGCATTTCTGTTCAGTTAGCTTCCTTAGTAGGGGTGTAAACGAGACGAGACAACTCGCGAGCTACTCGGGATCGACTCGTAAACTACTCGAAATCGACTCGATGTAAACGAGTCGAGCTCGAGCTCAAGCTACTCGAGTATATTTTTGAGTCGAGCTCGAGCTTGAAAATACTCGAGTAGCTTGAGCTCGAGTCTTAAAAATAGTTAAGTAAGCTAGATAGATCATTAGTTTGGTTAATTTAGGATTAAAACAAAAAAACATAGTGTAAACTAGCAATTAAGGGGTGTTTGGCTTAGGGTTTATCTTGAGGTTATAGTTGTTAATCCACTTGCATTTCTGTTCAGTTAGCTTCCTTAGTAGGGGTGTAAACGAGACGAGACAACTCGCGAGCTACTCGGGATCGACTCGTAAACTACTCGAAATCGACTCGATGTAAACGAGTCGAGCTCGAGCTCAAGCTACTCGAGTATATTTTTGAGTCGAGCTCGAGCTTGAAAATACTCGAGTAGCTTGAGCTCGAGTCTTAAAAATAGTTAAGTAAGCTAGATAGATCATTAGTTTGGTTAATTTAGGATTAAAACAAAAAAACATAGTGTAAACTAGCAATTAAGGGGTGTTTGGCTTAGGGTTTATCTTGAGGTTATAGTTGTTAATCCACTTGCATTTCTGTTCAGTTAGCTTCCTTAGTAGGGGTGTAAACGAGACGAGACAACTCGCGAGCTACTCGGGATCGACTCGTAAACTACTCGAAATCGACTCGATGTAAACGAGTCGAGCTCGAGCTCAAGCTACTCGAGTATATTTTTGAGTCGAGCTCGAGCTTGAAAATACTCTGCTCGTGAAGCTCGTTAAGCTCGCGAGCCTTAACGAGCTTCAACTAAATTACACTTTTACCCTTTTATATACATATATTTACTTAATTTTCATACAAATCGAGTCGAGCCGAGCTTGATATGTCGAATATTCATCGAGTTTGAGCCTTAAATGTGAAAATAATCAAGCTCGAGTTTTATATAACGAGTCGAGCTCGAGCTCGAAATATAAAGCTCGGCCGAGCTCGAGTCGAGTTTCGAGCTCGAGTTTTGGTATTCGAGTCGAGCTCGAGCTTGGCAGTACTCGGCTCGACTCGACTCGTTTACACCCCTATTCCTTAGGTCATATTAGGCTAGAATAGATCATAAAATAGCACACTATATAACAAAAAGTCAAAACTTTACTCTAATCTAAACCCTGCCTGCATAGGTGTTAATCTGTGAGAACCTAGGTGACCAAATCATAGCTATAGTACTTAGGGTTAGTTAGTTTAAGTTTAGACATCATTAACAAACATATTAAAGTAGATTTTAAGCATTGAAGTTCAGATTAGTCAACCTTAGGGTGCAACATAAAAAGTCAATTATCTGTTATAATCTAGTTCTAACAGGTAGTTTGTAGGCTCAATTTAGTGACCAGTAGGCTTAATTAGGACTTTAATTTGGTTTTGGGGTTAGTTTACATACCAAAAATTACACAAAATCATTTCTGAACAAATTCATAAACATTTACTAGGGTAAAATTGGTCCACCAAATTGTCCCAAATCTGTTCCTCAATAAGTTCAGTTGCTACAGTAGCTGTTACTAGGGGCTAATTAGGGTTCAATTAGGGTCATAGAATCAGGGCTTTTAGGTTTTTAGCATAGTCTGGTAGGTTATCTATCTTTTGCCCCCCTTAGGTTCTACTTTCTAGCTTATTAAGTGACTTATTTATAAGCCACAACTAAGGACCTTGTCTGTTTGAATCTGGCACATTGTACATCTGCAATAAGTGCTTATTGGCTTAGATATTGTGCTTTTTCAGTTCCATTGTGCTTAATCAGGTATGCTAAAGGTTCTGTGATAGTTTGGTACAAAGTGCTTATCAATTGCTTATTTAGTGCTTATTCCCAAACTGCTTATTGTTCCAAAATAGCTTATTAGGGTTTCAAATTAAGAAATTTTATTTTTCCTAGGTTTTTTATAATATTGTAGATTTCTCTGAAAAATTTCATAATTTTCCTAATTCATTTAGTATTTATAATAATTAAAACTAGTTTCAAAGTATTTTAAATCCTTTTTAATTAATAAAAATCCATTAAAAAATACAAAAATATTTTTCAGTTTTAAAATTAGTTTTAGGTTATTTTAAAATTAAATTTTTATTTTTCTAGCTTTATTTTATATTAAATAGTATTTTAGTAAATTTTAAGTAATTAAAAATAGTTTTTAATTAATAATAATTAAATAAAAAGCCAAAAAAATATTTTTCTTTTTCCTAAAATTTTCTTTTGTCATTTAGAACGTACAAAAATCATTTTCACACCCATAGGATCATTAATGCCTTAAATTCACTTTTTATTTTGCGCGTTTACGTTTATTTTACGTTTAAGTTGCGTTTTTAGGTTTACGTGCTTTCTTATTTATGCATTTTTATTTTCTCGTAGCATAATTTGGCTTAGGGTTCCCCTTAAACCCTTCACATTCACTTCACGACTCACGATCACGAACCAACGAGCTCCATTTAAGCCTTCGTTGGGAAATACGACCCGGGGATACATATTTACCGGTGCTATCCTCGGAAGATATACTACTACATATATATATATATATATATATATATATATATATATATATATATATATATATATATATATATATTGTGTTGTGTATCAATCTTTTGGCGCCGCTGCCGGGGAAGGCTTGAAAGAGTACGTCAATTCCGTTTGTTGTTTTTGTGATTTGAAGATCCTTCCTCCCCGGAAGTTACTTATTTTCGTTATATTATAAAAATACAAAAATGGAATAAACAAAAACACTTTTCCTAAAGTGTTTTCATAAAATCCAAAAACAAAATAAACATCCTCACTTTCTTTGAAAGTGTTGTAAACCGTGCCCAAATAACCAACAAAACAAATCGTGAAATTAGTCGTTACTTGGATTACTTTGAGATTACAACCGAATAAACGAGGAATACGGAAGTCTTGACATTAAATTGCATACTGAAGTGGACGGGTTTTTAAGCATCTACGGAGCACCTTTGTCCTCCCGCCTCGCCGCGCGTAATTTCAAGGGAAACGGTTACGGTTAACGTAGCGGTTACCAAAAATAAAATAAAAGTAGTTTTTGTTGTTGTTTTCTTTGTTTTGCTTTAATACTTAAAAAATATAAAAAATAAAATAAAAAAAAACCCAAAAATAATTTTAACCTCAAAGTTTTTTTTCGTTTCTTTTGATTTTCGTTTTCGTTTTGGTGAACACCCGTTCTTCGTCAAACGACTTACTTTCTCCTCTTTCGAATCCCGAGCGAATTATCGGTCAAAACATTCGTATTCCTTTCCCAACCGTTGAGGAAATGAATAATAACGGTCAAAATGTTGTACCCCCGCCGGTGGGTGGTGCGCAACAAAATGGGATCCCTCCGGTGGGACCCCAACCGGTTTATGATTTACGTCCGATGGAAGAACAACTCCAATCACCCTTCCAAGGTGTTAGGAGGGCCATCGTGATTCCCGATATCACCGCAAACCAATTTGAAATTAATCACGGGTTACTCAATCTTATCACGGGTATATCCTTTCACGGTTTTGATCACGAATACCCTTATGTTCACATTAGGAATTTCACCGACATTGCTGAAACAATTAAGATCAATCAAGTTCCTTATGATGTGGTTAAGATGAAATTGTTTCCCTTTTCGCTCAAAGGAGCAGCCCGGACTTGGCTAGAAAAGGAACCACCGAACTCAATTCATACTTAGAATGATCTAGCTAACAAGTTCATCAATCATTTCTATCCTCCTTCCAAAACTTCTAATCTCCGAACTCATATTTCCGATTCCAACAAGGTTTTGATGAATCATTCAGCGAAGCGTGGGATAGATTTAAGGATTTGCTCGAAAAATGTCCTAATCACGGGTTTTCCGACTTGCATCAGATCGATACTTTCTATAATGGATTGAATCACGCTGATCAAGATTCTCTCAATGCTGCTGCGGGTGGAAATTTGTTGTCTAGAAACACTCAAGAAGCTTTCACCATCATTGAAAACAAAGCAAAAGTGAGGAGTTCTAGATGCAAAACCCAAGTCTCGAGTACTAATAGCAAATTTAATGACGATGTGATGAATGCTCTTGCGACTCTTACCAAACAAATTGGTCTTCTCGTCAAAGAAAAAGAAAAACCGGCCCAACCCGTTCACGCTATTAACCCAAGTTGTGAGACTTGCGGTGGTCCCCATCCATATTACGAGTGCCCAGCCGCCGGTGGCTACACTCAAGAGAACGTCTACGCCGCAAATACGGGAGGTAATGTTTACCCACCGCAAGGAGACCATAATCTCCTCAGCTACCGTTCTAACAACTACCTTGGACCACCCGGTTTCAACAACCCGAACCCAAATGTGCTTAATAAGAATAATCAACCAAATCAAAATCAATCTAGGGTTAATCAGGGTTTTACTAATCAAAATCAGGGTAATTTCAATCAATCACAAAATCGGGGTTTTCAAAATCAGGGAAATTTTCAAAATCAAGGCCCGAATCAAGGGAATTTTTATCAAAATCAAGGTAATTTTAATTATGGAAATCAAGGGAATTTTCAAGGAAATTATCAGAATGCTAACCAAGGGAATTTTAATCATGGGAATTTTCAAAATTATGGGAATTTTAATCAAGGAAATAATGATAATCAAGGAAATTTTGCTAATTATGGTCAAGGTTTTCAAAACAACTCGGGGCAAAACTTTTATCAAAATCAAAATGCTGCTCAAAGTCCATCGCCCACGGATGAGTTGTTGAAACGTTTAGTTCTTGATATTCAAAATCAACAAATGATCAATAAAAATCATGAAGATACAACAAGGATATTAATTAAGGAATTAACCGAAATTAAGAAGTCTTTAAATGATCGACCCTCGGGCTCGGGTACTTCCTCTACTCTCCCAAGCAATACGATTGCCAACCCGAGGGGCGATGCTAAGGCGATCACGACTCGTAGTGGTGTTAAGTATGATGGACCCACGGCTCCGACTTCGATTCCCGTTTCTTCTTCCATTCCTCCTAAGGTAGTCGACCGTGAAACCGAGGCGACAACGGATACGGAACTTCCTACTAACAACGGAAGGACCGAAGACATACAACCTCCGATTGTCCAACCATCTAAGTAAAAAGAGAAAGTCGTTTGTGGTCAAGAAATTCCCGTTAAGACCAAACTTCCATATCCGTCTAGACTCACTAAACAAAAGCTCCGTGACAAAAATCAACAACAAATGGAGAAGTTCTATCAGATTTTCCAAGATATACATTTCGATATCAGTCTCGCGGATGCTATTCTTCTAATGCCAAAGTTTGCGTCTATGATTAAGGGCTTATTGACTAATAAAGATAAATTATTTGAAATGACCAAAACACCCTTGAATGAACACTGCTCAGCGGTTCTCCTTAAGAAGCTTCCCGAAAAGCTCGGAGACCCCGGCAAATTCTTGATCCCTTGCAATTTTCCAGGTATGGTTCAATGCTTCGCCTTGGCCGATCTCGGTGCTAGCATTAACCTTATGCCGTTATCCATTTGGAAGAAACTTTCACTTCCCGAGCTCACCCCGACGTGCATGACTCTTGAGCTCGCGGATCGTTCTACTTCTCGACCTCTCGGTATAGCCGAAGACATTTTCGTGAACGTTGGAAAGTTCCACTTCCCTGCCGATTTTGTGATTGTCGATTTTGATGCTGATCCACGGGTTCCTCTCATTCTCGGGAGAGGATTCCTAAGGACGGGCCGCGTGTTGATTGATGTTTACGATGAAGAGATCACCCTCCGAGTTGGAAACGAAGCCGTTACGTTTAATCTCGATCAAACCGCGAGATACTCCTCTAACTACGATTGCATGTCCGTAAACCGAATTGATATCCTCGATGTTGCTACGGAGGAGTATTCTCAAGAACTTCTCGGTTTTTCTAACAATGCTGCGAGTGGCAATCCCACTCCTTCTTCTGAACCAATCATTTTTGATTCGTCCCCGTCCCAAACTCCGTTTGAGGGAGGTGATTTCTTCTTGAAAGATGTCAATGAATTTCTTGCTATTGATACATCATCTTCACCGGAAGTTGATGATTCTTATCTCGATCCGGAAGGAGACATCCTTTTGCTTGAAAAATTGTTGAATGAAGATCCGTCTCCGCCTCTCCCTCCGAAGGACCTTTACGTCGAAGAAGTAAAAGAAGTCAAGCTGTCCAACGAAAATCCTCCGGAGCCCGAGCTCAAGGATTTACCTCCTCATCTCGAATACGCTTTCTTGGAAGGAACCGACAAACTTCCCGTTATCATTTCTAAAACCTTAAAAGATGAGGAGAGGAACCGACTCTTAGACGTGCTTAAGAAGCATAAGAGTGCCATCGCTTGGCAAATTTCCGATATAAAGGGCATAGACCCCCGTTTCTGCACTCATAAGATCTTACTCGAAGAAAATTCTAAACCCTCCATCCAACAACAAAGACGGGTTAACCCAAAAATTCACGATGTTATCAAAAACGAAGTTATCAAACTACTCGACGCCGGTATGATTTATCCAATCTCCGATAGTTCATGGGTTAGCCCGATCCATTGTGTTCCGAAAAAGGGAGGTATGACCGTTGTCACGAATGACGATAATGAGTTAATTCCCACACGTCTCGTCACGAGATGGAGAGTGTGTATCGATTATAGGAAACTCAACGAAGCTACTCGTAAAGACCATTTTCCGCTCCCCTTTATGGATCAAATGTTAGAGCGATTAGCGGGAAATGAATTTTATTGTTTTCTTGATGGATTTTCCGTTTACTTTCAAATTCCTATAGACCCACAAGATCAGGAAAAGACCACTTTCATGTGCCCTTATGGAACCTTTGCTTATCGTCGTATGCCTTTCGGCTTATGCAATGCTCCAGGCANCGAAGCTACTCGTAAAGACCATTTTCCGCTCCCCTTTATGGATCAAATGTTAGAGCGATTAGCGGGAAATGAATTTTATTGTTTTCTTGATGGATTTTCCGTTTACTTTCAAATTCCTATAGACCCACAAGATCAGGAAAAGACCACTTTCACGTGCCCTTATGGAACCTTTGCTTATCGTCGTATGCCTTTCGGCTTATGCAATGCTCCAGGCACATTCCAAAGGTGCATGATGACCATATTCCATGACATGATCGAGAAAACCATGGAAGTCTTCATGGACGATTTCTCGGTTTATGGAGACTCGTTTTCCTCGTGCCTTTCCCATTTAGAAAAGATGCTTATACGATGTGAAGATACTAATTTAGTCTTAAATTGGGAAAAGTGTCATTTCATGGTTAAAGAGGGCATTGTCCTAGGCCATAAAATTTCTAAGTCCGGAATCGAGGTAGATCGTGCTAAAGTCGACGTCATCGCAAAATTACCTCATCCTACTACCGTTAAAGGAATCCGTAGTTTCCTAGGTCATGCCGGTTTTTACCGACGATTCATTCAAGACTTTTCTAAGATAGCCCGGCCTTTGACCCATCTTCTAGAAAAAGATTCTCCATTTATCTTCTCGAACGAATGCATCGAAGCCTTCAATACTCTCAAAAAGAAATTAACGAAAGCTCCGATATTAGTTGCCCCTAATTGGGACTTGCCTTTTGAGCTTATGTGCGATGCTAGCGATTATGCCATCGGGGCGGTTGATGTGTGCTATTTTACACATACTTTTGACCTTAGTTTAAGTGTGTATAAGACCAAAAACTAACGTGAAACGCCAAAGATATAGTGTTTTTGTGTTTGTGACTGTGCAGGAAAGGATATTGCATAAATGGCATGAAAACCAACCAAAAAGCCCTAAAAGAGCACGAGATTTGGAAAAGAGTCAAGAAGCCGAGTCAAAGATGAAATTTACTTAAGTAAAGCCCGTGACGATGTTTTCATTACTTAAAAGCTCATGAATATGAAAGAGACACGTAACCGAAGATTAAAGATGATTATCATATATAAGCTTCCCAAATTCGA
>LBNU01013758.1:0-34432 GCA_014162995.1 Artemisia annua
ATAAATTCGGTTCTCGGTTCATTGTGCCATAACCATATCTGAACCAAAAACCAAATATTTACTTCGGTTCGGTTTGGTTTTGGAAAAATTGGTTCAATTACAAATTCTATTCGTGTTTTTCAGTTTCGGTTTTTGATTTTTGCGGCTGAAACCAGAATTCTGCACACCCCTAGAGACAAGTACTCACTAAAAGCTTTTTGCAAGGACATTTTCTTTTCAAAAGGTCCTCGTTAAATAATGAATGCTATTCGATGAATCAATATTAACCATAACCTATGATTGAGGTGCTTAACTTATGAATGACGTGGAAAACCTTCGTGTGAATTAGTTTTTCATTTAGCCGTCGTTTAAATTTGTACTTAACTTTAATCTGAGTGGTTGTTTATTTGAATGTGTTAATTAATGTTGAATATAATTAAAATGAGTTCGGTTAATTAAGATTATTAACCTGAGTGGCTATATTTTTTATTGGAAAGTGATATAAGTTCGCATTCGTTTTCAGTTTCGTAAGTACAAAGAGTAATTTAAATTATTTAGAAATCATTTATAATTTATTTAACTTATTTATATTTAATTTAAATCGTTTATAATTTGTTAAAATTATTTAAAAATCGTTTATAATTAGTTTGAATTATTTTTGATTTATTTAAATCATTTTAATTAAAGAAATCAGTTTTATTCAATTTATGATCATTTTGTAGTTACTTTTGACGAGGACATATCTTCGCCAAAAGTATTTACCAAAACCATAAACACTTTCTTAAATTTTGCTTTGGTCAACACCTTTGACGGAAAAAATAGATGGGAGTAATTAGCCAAAATGAAAAAGTTTGGGAAAAAATAAAACTGGGTCAACCATTTAACGAGGACATGTCCTCGTCAAATGTTTGCTTTGAAAATATATGATATGTGTCGAAATACACATATATTTTGTATTGTTTAAACCCACAAAAACGATCAAAAACACACAAAATGACCACAAAATACTACAAATATCATTGGAATGTGTTTTTATGTGATTCAGGTACAAAAAGATTGAAAACAAGTGAAAAGCATGCAAAGTTCACACAATTTACATTTTCAGTCCCTGGAGTTTCATAAATTGGCAAAACTAGTCCCTGAAAACTTAAAATGAATGAAAAGTCAACTTTAGTCCTTGGGAAGTCAAACTTATTCACAAATAATCCCTGGATAAAAGTTTTCACAAATTGGCAATTTTAACCCCTCAAGTTTCAAAAATGGCAAAATTAGTCCCTGGGTATTTAAAAATGGAAATTTATCATAAAATACCCTTGTACTATTCATAAAATACAATTTGGAACATTTACGATAACTTTTGGGAATTTACATAATTAGTCCCTCAAAAATCCAAAAATTACATAAATGGTCCCTAAGGTTTAAATTTTGGAAAAATACAACTTTGGTCCTTGTACTTATCATATTTGGCAGGTTTGGTCCTTGGGAGAATGTTTGGAAAGATTGCATAACAGGTCCCTCAGCTTTTTCAGAATTACATTTTTGGTCCTTGTTAAATTTCTACAAACCAAACTAACCCTTAACTCTTATAAAACCCAAAAATAAACCCAACCCAAAATAAAAATAAAAACCCCAGGCCCATTTACCCCCCAGCCCAAACCACCCCTTATAACTAATACCAGGGTCAAATACCTGGTCAAACACCCCCTTCCCTCTCATCTCTTCCACCTCACAACTGCAAAACCAAAACCACTCCCACCTCACTGGTTTTGTCACCAGCTCATCACCAACCCTCTCCACCTTGTCCCTTCCACCTCCACAACTATCCAAAGACCATTTAATGCACAGAAAATTGCTTTACGCTACCCCTAGGACTTTTGGCGCCAAAAGCCATTTAAATGGCTAGGATGAAAAGCAGTGATCCAACGGCTAAATTTTGTGATGGGATTTACTCAGAAGACCACTTGGAGCCTCAAAAGTCATATAAAAGAGAAGAAGGAGGCTGGGAAGAAAATTATTAGAGTAGCATTAGTTTAATTATGTCGTTAGTAGTGTAGTTTAAATTCTAGTGTATCTCCAAGCTTTTAAATTGTAGTTCTTGTATTCTCAGTGATAATAAAATACAATTTCAGTTTCAATTTCAGTTTACATTTACAAATTTCAGTTCTTGCAATTTTAGCTCAAATGATCAAAATTATTTAATGTTGTTTGTAGTGGATTATAAGGACATCTTAGGCTCATATAAGCTCTGACAAAGCTTTTGAAAGCTTTTAGATTCCTTGAAATTCAGTTTAGATCATAATCTCAAAAATTCATAAAAATCACTAAAAATAGATAATAAATCAAAAATCAGTGTTCAAGAAGATTGAAGGAAGAAGAATGGTGAAAAATGGATGGATATGGTTTAGTAGCTTTGTGGGAAGCTTTAGGTTATGTCATGGTACTTGGTTCACTTGTTCTCAGTATGGATCCTTGTAAGCTTATTTTCCATTTAATAAGCAACTTACTGTAGACATGCTTGTTAACTGCTTATTTCTGTTTTGTTATGTCTCTTAGGTATAAGTAAGTTAAATTAAAGCTTAATATTGCTAGCTTGTTCAATCAAATCCTTTATTGCTTATATTTCTCATTTCCACTGTACAATTAGCATACTTGTGATTTTCAGTAATTTGTTGCTATTGTTGGTGTTTAAATGTTCATCTCAGTTTAGCATAGCATAATATATCATAATAAAGCAGTTTCATGGTCTTAATTTGTTCTTAGCTTTGAAAATCAAAATATCACTTCTTTAAAGGAGTGTTTGGTTCAGTATGCTTATCTATGTTCAAGCATGTTTTTGTTGTTGTTATTTGTTTTAACATGTTATATTAGGTTGCAGTAGGCCATTCAAACCATAGACTCAGTGGGTTATTAGTTAAAAAGTCAAATCTCCCTCTAAATCTATCATAAGTGCTCACTGTTGGATTTTATGTTTGCATAATCATCATATCATATCATTAGTTGTTAAGTAAGCTTAATTTAGTTTCATTTGAACTTAAAACAACATATTCAATCATTTAGGATCAGTAGAAACTCAAAAAAGTCAATCTTAGCTCAAAAATCAAAAGTCAAAATTTTCAGAAAAAAGTTTTTGAATAAACTTTGGAATTTCATGTAGGGTTTAATATTGAGTTTCATGATTTGTGATTTTGGATATTAGATATTTGGCTGCTTGTATTGCTATAGTATTTTTTATAAGTTTTGGTTAGCTAGCTAAACTGCTTATTGGTGCTTATCTTTGAGGCTGTTTTTTCGCCCAACAGCTGGTTGGTTTTTGAATTTTTATTTCTTCAATTTTCAACCAAATCTGATAAAATTTTGGGAAAATGTACTCTTATATATTTCTTACTTAGTGGTATTTTTATTTTAATTTTTAGATTTTTTTTAAGGGGCTCAATCACCCTTTTTAGGGCTGCAAAACTTGTTGACAGCAAATCACTAAAAGGAGTGTTTGGTTTAAGCTTGTTCTTTGAGTTTTGGCTTGTTTTTGTTGTTGTTTTCATTTAAGGCATGTTACTTTAGGTTATATTAGGTCATTTAAGTCATAAAACCTTAGGTCTTTCTTACAAAAGTCAAAACTCCTTTTTATCTCATTTTCAAGTGTTCACTGTTAAGTTTCTTAGATCAATAATTATCATATTAGTTCTATAGTTGTTATAATTGCTTAATCTAGTCTAATATTATCTTGTTATTTCATGTTTAATCATTAGTAATTAGTTAAAACTCAGTTTAGTCAAAGTTTGTTAAATCTCATAAAGTCAAAAGTTGCATACTCAGTTTTTGAGCAAAAGTCAAATCAAGTTCTAGACTTCATTAGTTGATGGAAATCAATAAGCTTTGTTGATTCCAGTACTTGGCCAGCTTGTTTACCCATAGCAAAAAGAAATTTAAACTTTGAACAAGATTTGACCATAAAGAATTGATTTGAAAGTTGCTTATTAACTGGAAACCTCCCCTGCACCCAGGGTGGTTGTCTCATAAGCCCATTTTCTTAAGCTTGCACAGTATTCAATTGTTGAGCTTATTGTGTGTTGCTTAGTGTTTTGGAAAGCCCTTCTGGCCTACTTTCTGTACATGTACTTATTTATAAGTTTCAAGCTTATTCATGTGCTTTTTCTTGGTCTATATTTAGCCAGATAACACTCATATAACTGAGTAATAAGAAGTATCAAGCTACTTTCACAAGCTCTTTTTGAGCTTGTCAGTGAGAGTTAGATTGAGATTTTTGGCTTTTTGGAAAGCCCACATAGCTGGCTTTTAGGATCAGGGGTTATCTTTGTCTTATTGGCTTATTTGATAAGCTCAATTGAGCCCACAAAAAGCCTGCAGACCACTGTTTGGTTCTGAGTGCATTTGGATTTGCTCATTTTAGCTTATTGTGCTTTTTAGTGTGTGTTGTTTATTGTTTTAGCTTATTTTCTGATAATTGCACTTATTCAAGCTTATTTCAGCCTTTGGTTTTCATCTAGGAGCTTATTAGAAGCTTTTAGCAATTCTAATTCCTTTTAAACTCAAAAAAGCTTAAACTGAACTCAATCATAAGCTTCCACAGAGCTTATTATTGAGTTCCAAAAAATTTTCCTTTTCAAAAGTTGTATTATTTTCAGTGTTTAATAAGTTTGTAAAATAAAAAAATCAAAAAAAAAATGTTTTGCAAAAAGGGGTGAGGCAGGCTCGAACCTGAGACCTTCCCCCTTTTAAGGGTGATAGAGTTGTACCTGGATACCAATTGCCCTAGGGACTTTTCTTGTTATACCCTTGCACCCCCTATTATTTATATACTTATAGGCCAGTTTGCTTAATAAGCTGTTTTGGCTTATTTTCTGCTTATTTCACAACTGGACACCACCTTTTTATATTTTTGTATTTTTTCTGCACCTTTTCTTTACAACATATATTTTTCTTAGAATTTTTGGTTCTCATTTAATAATTATAAAAAATCAAAAACAGTTTAATAGTTTTAGGAAAAGTTATTAAATAAAATAGTTTTTATATTAAATAATTATCTAGGATAACTTTTTATAATTTTTCTAAGTTATATAAGTTATTTGTAATCTGTAAAAAATATATTTACATATTTCACTGTTCATTTGCTAGTTTTTGTAATTTCACTTAATTAAATAGTTAAATAGTTAATAATTAATAATTAATTAATAATAATTATATAAATAGTATAATAATTATATTTTTAGTTCTAAATTAAGTTTTATACATTTTTAGACTTTTCTAAGTTTTCATTTCATTTCCTAGATTATTTTCTTATTTTCTTTTTAATTTGTTAAATTAATAAATAGTTTAATAAATAGTTAATAATTAATATTAAATAAATAAATAGTTAAATAAATAATTTTCTTTTTCTAATAATTTTCTTAAGTCATTAGGTTTGTAAAAATACAATTTTCATATTCATAGCCTTTTTATTTCTTTAATTTCACTTTTTATTTCATACGTTGACGTTTATTTAAACGTAAACGTATACGTTTTTAATTTTAGTTTTCTCTTTTTATTTTATTTAATTTGCATTTAAGTCGCTGTAATTTACAGATTTTAACTGTAGTTAAAGTGATCGATTTTGTTTATACACACCCCTTTTCCATTCAACATTTTGATCTCGAATTCGTTCTACTCAGAATATCACATCTCTTGGGGACATAACGAACCCGGGGAAACATTGTACTCTCCAGGATTTCATTGCATTGTGCTCTAGACTTTCAGGGATTCTTTATTACAGTTATCCATTCACAAGTGGGTAGCTTGCGTGATAAACCTGTTGGTTTTGAGCCGATCAGAACAATTTAGTATTTATAGGCGTCAAGAAAGAGCAGACGGACCCTTATATAGGTGACGGTCCTTTATCGCTAAGGGACCGTCTGGCCATTTAAGGGACCGTCCCGACAAACGCTCCTCTTTTTGTCCTAACGTGGTGAAAGTTTATCTGGTGAAAATTTATCTGGTTTGGAGGGAAAAATAGATGTTGGAACATTTGAATTTGAATTTATTTTCTTAATAAAACATTTCTTTAAAAACACAAAAATACTTTTGTGAAAAATGTTTTGTCATACATAAAAATGTAAGTTTTAGAGAAAATAAAATCTTTGATCACTTTACTAATGTCAGTATGAAGTTTGTTCATACCTGAAGTGACGTTGTAGTAGATACGTGGAAGAAACGAGTTTCCTCGATTAAAAACTTATTAATCGTAACTTTACGTAACATGTTTTTATATTTTGTGATTATCAAAACGTATGAAGACCGAATAATGCAAATAACGTTTTTGACATTATTTGTATTAACAAATATTTTAGAAAAAAATTCGAAAAAAAAAATTATAGCAAAAAAATTCAAAAAAAAATTGAAAAAAAAAATGAAGGACCAACATGTAATGATTATAGGAATTCAAGGACCAAACATGTAATTCACTAACGAAGTGGGTTAACGAAAGTTAGTAAAAAACCTAAATCGGCTGAAAATTTTTGTTGAGCGCCATTTTATGCAAGAAAAAATGAAAAGTACCCTGATTGGAAACGGGCCATAAGTTTAGTGTTTTTTTATGCCATTTGCCCCATTTACAAACATTCTCTTTTATAGCAAAGAATTATGGTTACGAAAGCTTTCTACTTTACACGTGTTGGCATCTAATGGGTGGGTGAGATTGCATTAAATGTTGTCATACTAGGTAATGGTATAATGTCTACTTTAAGGAACATTGATTGACACTGTTCTACTTTTTACCAACACTAGAAGGTGTGGATTCCCAAGAAGACTTGGTTTATCCCTTTTTTGTAAAAGTAGATTTTATCGCCTTTAGCCTTCTAAATACTTGAGATTCTTTGCTTGGTATCTTTGTGAACGAGGAGATCAAACATCATTTAGTGAGGCATTATCATCCTCACTGAAATGAACTTTTTTTTTGGATCTTGTGCTACAATAGCTGAATTGCATCCAAACTGAAGTGAGAACTTCTTTGTCTTCAAAAACTCAGAAGGAGTTTGGTTGAACAATTTTCAGTGTCCAAGTTATACTTAGACAATTTTATGTTCTAATCGACTCACTCCCTAACTCTCTGGCGATTTTGGTGATTTCACCAAACCCTAAATCGTTCCATTCAAACACATCGATCTTTTATCTTTCCATAGTACACGTCTGAATTAATCTTGGATTATATCTTTTATATAATCTATTTTAATTCCTATCTTGTATTCGGTTAGAATAAACGATCGCTGGTTTTTGTTAGGGTTTCTTTGAATCGCTTTTTGAGGTATACCAAAGTCGGTTTGGGATTTTATTTAAATCCTATCATTGTTGCAATCATTAAAACTGATTTGGGACATCACTACCTGAACATGGTTTAGTTATTACGCATTCAAGGCTCATAAACCCTAGTTATTAAACTAGGGTTTTAACCGTTCTGAAGATTGAGTACTTCTTGTTTCTTTTTAGTCACTTTACTGTTTAAAGGGTTTTCATTGTTGTGATGTCGAATTTGGAAGATGATAATATTAGTATGCCACGTCCTGTGGTTAATGTTGATGAATTGAATACACGAATGAGTCGTTTGAAGCAACAAGATACTGGTAACACTGGTGCTTCTCAACTACTATACATAGGGCTGTTAGGGTTTTGAGTAACCCTAACCATGATTCTGATGGAAACGTGTCTACCATTGGTGCAAAAGCGTATGAATATGCTTCTAATACTCTTGAACCAGCTACTAACCTTAGTAGCCTTGGGGAATCTGAGTTTGAACCTGCTATTAACATGAAGTTTGGACCAGCTGTTGCGCATACTGTGAGTAAGGAGGCTGTTTCTGGTACGATTGTCAATGAGGGTAATGTTACTATTTCTGAGTCGTTCCCTACTAACTCTACTGGTTCACTAAACGAGTTGGGAATGGAGGATGCTATGAGGTAGGCTAAGGTTACTGGTGGAGTAAGTAACTCTACTCCATTTTCTTTTCCCTCTACTACGAAGGCTATTGGTGCTCTTTATTCTGGAAGTGGTGTGTCGTTGGATGCTAGTGTTGCTGTCCCATCAAGTGGTTGTAGTGTTAATGAACAACTAGGTTCCTCTTATGATGGCCTAAAGCCTTGGATTCTTAAGGATGATGTTACAGGTCATTATGAGTGTTTGGGGTCTAGTGGTTGTATGGCGTCTAAAGTGGTGAATAAAAGTGGAGGTGAGCTTAATTCTGATCATATAAGTCCTAATGTTGCTTCTACTTCATCACCTAAGGTAGCCTCTCCTACGACGAGTTTTGATGTAGCTAAGCATTCCCAAACATTTGGTACACATGGGGACACGAGTAATGCTAGTA
The DNA here is from genome assembly GCA_014162995.1 of Artemisia annua. Taxonomy (NCBI): domain Eukaryota; kingdom Viridiplantae; phylum Streptophyta; class Magnoliopsida; order Asterales; family Asteraceae; genus Artemisia; species Artemisia annua. The sequence continues at coordinate 8,330 of LBNU01013758.1, forward strand.
GTATTGGAAATAGTGTAGGAAGGGCTGCTAAGGAGGGGGAGTAAAGGTCCTAATGATAAATATACTTCAGCCCCTCACAATGCTAGTGTTTTAACACAGCCTCAATCTACAGTTGACCCTAATGTGAAGCCGGTTTCATATATGCAGGTGCTATGTCAAATGATCCTATGAAGCGTAAGTCTAACTTTCGTAGGTTGGAATGTAGTAACAAATCTAATGGAGTGGATCTTACACTTCCTATGAAAGTGGTTGAAGAGGTAAATACTTGATTTTAGAATACTCTATATGGTTATTTTCTTGATAAACGTATTGCTTTTCAGGTTGTTGATTATTATGTGTGTAATACGTGGGCTAAGTATGGTATTCAAAAGGTCATGATGAATATAAAAGGCTTCTTTTTCTTTAAGTTTTCCAATAAGGTGTTGAAGATGTTCTTGAAAATGGACCGTGGATGATTAGGAATGTGCCAATTATTCTTAAAACTTGGCCTTTGAATAATAATCTGCTTAAAGAGGATTTTATTGATTTATCACCTGTGATATTACTCATATGTAGAATAACATAATTAGTGTCATATTATATTGCTTTATCACATGAGATATTACTAATAAGTTAGAATAACAGAATTAGTGTCACATTATATTTCTTTATCACATGAGTTATTACTCTTAAGTAACTAAGAACGACAATTTAAATACTTTTCATCTTCCTTACAGTGTTATCAGAAGTGATAAATAAGTGTCACTTTAAAATATCAAAATGAATAAAAAACATATATAGTTAACGTCTAATATCACTTGTGGCATTTCATAAACAAGTTAATATCACTTGTGATATTTCATAAACAAAAACCATCTTTTACCTGAAAAATATAAAAATATTAGCAAACACATAGGTGATAATATATAAAAAATGAACAGAGCAATGAAATATCTTACGTGATATTAAATTTTAAAAAGCATACTTATTTGTTTATAAAATGTCACAAGTGATAATACACATTAACTATTTTTATAAAATATCACAAGTGATATTAGACACGTCAAATAATATAGTTTAACCAATAAACATTGTAAATTATCATCAACTTAAAATATTACAACTGATACAGCTTTAATATGAAGCAATCACATAAACAAAACATATCAATCCAATGCAGTTCAAAGTAAATTAAACTAAACAACATAACTAGTAAACAAAATTACACTATTATGAACTTANCACGTCAAATAATATAGTTTAACCAATAAACATTGTAAATTATCATCAACTTAAAATATTACAACTGATACAGCTTTAATACAAAGCAATCACATAAACAAAACATATCAATCCAATGCAGTTCAAAGTAAATTAAACTAAACAACATAACTAGTAAACAAAATTACACTATCATGAACTGAAAATATAACAGATGAAAATTTGAGACCCATTGATTAAACTTGAGTTTAGTTGGTGGTTTTTTTTTATTATTATTTTTTTTTGGGTTTGTACGTTTTATACGTGTTTATCCGTTTTTATACTTTTTTGCATATTTTCGTCCGTTTTTGTACGGTTTCATACGTTTTTCTATGTTTTCATACGTTTTTGTATGAAACATATGAATATGAAGAAAACGTACGAAAACGTATGAAAATGGACGAAAACGTGTGAAAACGGATGAAAATGTATGAAAACAGACGAAAACATAGAAAACGTAAAAAAAATACAAAAATGGATGAAAACATAAATAATGGACGAAAACGTATGAAAACGGCCGAAAACATATGAAAACGGACGAAAACGTATGAAAATTGACGAAAACGTCTGAAAATGGCCGAAAACGTATAAACGTACGAAAGCAGACTAAAACATATGAAAATGGACAAAAGTGTATGAAATCATATGAAAACGGACAGAAACGTACAAGACTGTACGAAAACGGACAAAAATGAATAAAAACATAAGAAAACGGCTGAAAACTGACAAAAAAATAGAATACAAATATTTGAGAACATAAAAAACGTATGAAAACGGACGAAAATGTATGAAAATGGAAGAAAACGTATAAAAACGAACGAAAACGTATGAAAACGGATGAAAACTTATGAATACAGACAAAAACGTATGAAAACGGAAAAAACGTATGAAAACGGACGAAAACGTATGAAAATGGACAAAAACGTATGAAAACGGACGAAAACATATGAAAACAGACGGAAACGTAAGAAAACAGACGAAAACGTATGAAAACGGACGAAAAAGTATGAAAACGTACGAAACCGTCTGAAAGCGACCGAAAATATATGAAAACGTATGAAAATGAACAAAAACGTAGAAAAACAAGAAAATGTTTTTATTGTGAGATAGTATTTGTTGTTCTAAAAAAAATAAAAAATGAATAACTAAAAATAGTATACGTGAATAAATAAGAAAGACAAGAAAATAAGAAAGACAAGAAAATCAGGAAAAAGAAATAATAATAAAATAAAAAAATAGGTTTAACCAATTAAAATAGATTAAATCCTCATTATTAGATCAAATTAAATGGATGATGAGATGTATCTATCAGTATATAACAAAATAAGGGTATGCAAATGAACTTTTATCTTGTATTGGATTTTTCATGTTTTATATGTGTTTATTATTGAATTTTACAGATTTTTACAGGTGTTTGGTTAAGCAAATTATTGCGGTGTTTCTGGCATAAAAGTTAGTCGATAAAAAGAAGGGTAATAATAGAGTAGAATGGAATAAAAGAGGAATATATGCACACTCAACAACTTCTCTACTAACCTTCCAAATTACAAAAATTGCCTTGTGTTATACATTGCCAATTGCAAAATGCTACTAAATTTTGAATAAGAATTCGTTTGATCACGTTAACATTTACCAGTCCTTCCAGTGTCGTGCAGAATTTCTGATTAATTGAGTTAAGCACTTTAGCTTAGGGATTGTAAATAGCTGAGCCTAGTTTTCTTTTTCTTTCTTTTCAGAAATTATTTAAAAATCTAACTAAATTTGTTGGATTAACCCAATTAAGTTGATTAACTAAATTTTTTCGACCTATATCCATTTTGATCAGTTGCCTAATATATTACCATCTATGATGCCTGGTGCTGCCAGTCAGGTTTCTTCTAGATCTGTGTGCATGGTCGCACTAAAATCGTAAGAACTAAAACAACTTGTTCAAATTGTCCCTCCACAAGTGGTACGAAAATAGCTCAAAGAATTCCAGCCAGCACAAGTCCATAGACCGAGCTTATGCATAGTAAGCTGAACTCAAGCATTTTGGCAAACTGAACTTAAAGCCACGAGCAAATGAAGCAGGCTGCGGCTCAGCTTGGCAAAGATTGAAAGTATAAGTTGTACAAATATACTTGTTATTTGTATTTGACTTTTCGGGTGTATAAAATAATTTAAGTGAAGGTATATGAATGGAGACAGTAACATAAATAGACTAAAATATAACATATATCATCATGAAAATATACGAAGGAATGAAAAATCTTGTAACGCTCACGTTTCTAGCGTACTTTCGTCATTTGTTTGTTTGTTCATACGGCTTCTCAGTTCTTCAAATGCTTTCATACTTTCTGAATCAAATCCTCCTGCAAACTGTAAACAGGAACCAATGCTTTAACAAACACGGCATAGAATTGTATATACTCTAGTATGCTAAATTTTACTTTCACCAAGGCACGTAAGTAAATAAGGTGGCAAGTTTGGCTCACTAATTTATCAGTTGAGCAGTTCAAGCTATGTTTTAGCTCAAACAGTCAAATTAAAAAATTGGCTTATGGGTTGAGAAGGTCAAAAGTCTCTGTAAGTGTATTTCTGATGCATAAAACCTCCTAACGCATAGAATTAAATTAGTATAACTTATAATCATATTTGACATACTTGTAATAGTACAAAAATGAATTTATATGCAAAAAGTGTTTTGGGTCAACCCACCCCAGTCTGACCCATCTCAACCCATACCCAGTTTGCCTGAATGGCCCCTTTTACCAGCTCTATTGGGGATGAATGAATGTGGAGATTTATACCTGATGAACACGAAAAGCAAAACGCACACCCTGAAGCACCAAAAACTCTCTGTTTGGTTCTTTTTCAGGTCCTTCCAATGCATCAAGTTCTGATGCAACCCGCTTCATGTATTTCCTAGCCAATTGCACAGACGCAAGCTTGATCTGAAAAGTAAAAAAAAAAAATGGTTTTTTTATCGTGTTTCCATTCTAAATTGCAATCAATTTACAGTTAAATCAAAATTTCTTCAATTATGTTGACAAACCATACCTTGCCTACAACACCCGAATCTTGCAACCAGTTAACTGGGATACCAAATTCTTTATATCTTGACATAGCCATATCCCTTGTACGTAGTAGTGCATAAACACTATTCTCCACTCTGTGAAAATACCAAATTTTAGATCTTTTGGTAAAATGAAAGGGTGGTCATAGTGTGCTATGGTTCTTAAAAAGTGTGTTTTAGATACATACTTTTCTAGCAACTTATACATTTTCTTCAATGCAGGTTCACAAGCGAGACTAGAATCATCAACAAAATTAGACACTTGCTTTTCAAGCTTCTTTAGGTCTTGATATTCAAATGCAGCTTCTCGTAGTGCATCTGCTTTCCCTTCTGGCCAGTCAAAGTGCTTCAGAACCGCACGCTCGTCAACCTTATTAAAACACGTTTATGTAAGATATCACAACATAAGTATTTTGTGACTATTTACATTTGGAATCCATGAAGGCGTACCAAAAATGAAAGTTCTTCGTCAAGCCAGTTCACGAAGGTCAACAGATCTTCTACATCAGTAAACGAAGCAGCACGAACTTCAGATGCAAGTGACTCGACAAAATCACCTTGAGTTTCTACGTCAGCTTTTACCTGAGAAATAGACAATGCATGATACACCTAACTTAGAAATAACTATTCATATTCAGTTAGTTGGAAGATTATAAGCATGACCACATACAGCCAAAAGGAATGTTGATCGGTTCTCTATCTCCCCAATCATATTACTCCTGGCATCCGCTGTGTTAGCCAAAGTAGAAGATATAATCGATGTATCTTTCTTAGCTTCACGTTTCATCAAACTTTGGTAAAATTCAACCAACTCTGGAGCCCTATGAACTTTATCAGCACCACCTGGTCCTCTGGCAAGGCTACCCGGTGGAGGAGGTGGACGAGGAGGGCCGCCAGGTGGTGGTGGTGGTGGTGGGGCCCCTGGTGGAGGTGGTGGAGGAGGAGGTCCACCGCCAGGTACCCCACCAGATGGATTACCAGCAGCAGCTGGAGCACCTCCTGTAGGTCTAGGTGGAGGTCGTGGAGTCCTAGGTGGTCTCTTTTCGATATGTGCAAATTGCATCTTGCTGACAGCTGACAAATTAGCAGCCTTATCGTCAGAAGACTGAGCACCTGAAGCATCAATAGGTAGTACTACTCTTTCCTTAACTTGAGCAAGTTTTGGCGGTAAACTTACTGCCCTATTATCTTTTGGTGGCTTGAAACTTGAAGTATCACCAAACCGAGCTGCTCGTGCTTGATCGGCTTTTTCTTTAATTTTCTTTTCTCGTTCCAAAGCAAGCTTATGACGGTCTTTATAAGCAGGATACTTTTCATCTAGAACACCTTCAACTGATTTAGACATTAACTGAAATGATGATGAAACATCAGAAGGAGCAGGGCTCGTAGGAGAATCTTGCTCAGCTGCACCAAAAGTAGTAATGGCTACTGATTCACCAGCGTTTCGTAGCATAAGAGCTTCTAAAGGACCCCTCGGTTTCTGACTAACACTAACACGAGGGGACCCTGAAAAGGATCGCGCAGGTGAAGATATGACACTAGAATGAGAATCATCTTTACTTTTACTACCCCATTTCTTAAGTTTTTTAATCAAGCCCGGTTTTTTACTAATGCTACTGTATCTACTCATGGAACTGTCGATTGAAGCAGTATCAAAATCTTCACTTCCGGGTGATGATGGTTGAGAAAAGTTGCTATCGAGATCGGTGTCGCCTCCTTGTCCACGTTCTGATCCTGCGTATTCCAACATTAACTGTTTAGCCTTTTCTTGGGATCTCGGGCTTAAGTTCTTATTGAGGTCACGAGCTGACGTTTNCAATTGCAAAATGCTACTAAATTTTGAATAAGAATTCGTTTGATCACGTTAACATTTACCAGTCCTTCCAGTGTCGTGCAGAATTTCTGATTAATTGAGTTAAGCACTTTAGCTTAGGGATTGTAAATAGCTGAGCCTAGTTTTCTTTTTCTTTCTTTTCAGAAATTATTTAAAAATCTAACTAAATTTGTTGGATTAACCCAATTAAGTTGATTAACTAAATTTTTTCGACCTATATCCATTTTGATCAGTTGCCTAATATATTACCATCTATGATGCCTGGTGCTGCCAGTCAGGTTTCTTCTAGATCTGTGTGCATGGTCGCACTAAAATCGTAAGAACTAAAACAACTTGTTCAAATTGTCCCTCCACAAGTGGTACGAAAATAGCTCAAAGAATTCCAGCCAGCACAAGTCCATAGACCGAGCTTATGCATAGTAAGCTGAACTCAAGCATTTTGGCAAACTGAACTTAAAGCCACGAGCAAATGAAGCAGGCTGCGGCTCAGCTTGGCAAAGATTGAAAGTATAAGTTGTACAAATATACTTGTTATTTGTATTTGACTTTTCGGGTGTATAAAATAATTTAAGTGAAGGTATATGAATGGAGACAGTAACATAAATAGACTAAAATATAACATATATCATCATGAAAATATACGAAGGAATGAAAAATCTTGTAACGCTCACGTTTCTAGCGTACTTTCGTCATTTGTTTGTTTGTTCATACGGCTTCTCAGTTCTTCAAATGCTTTCATACTTTCTGAATCAAATCCTCCTGCAAACTGTAAACAGGAACCAATGCTTTAACAAACACGGCATAGAATTGTATATACTCTAGTATGCTAAATTTTACTTTCACCAAGGCACGTAAGTAAATAAGGTGGCAAGTTTGGCTCACTAATTTATCAGTTGAGCAGTTCAAGCTATGTTTTAGCTCAAACAGTCAAATTAAAAAATTGGCTTATGGGTTGAGAGGGTCAAAAGTCTATGTAAGTGTATTTCTGATGCATAAAACCTCCTAACGCATAGAATTAAATTAGTATACCTTATAATCATATTTGACATACTTGTAATAGTACAAAAATGAATTTATATGCAAAAAGTGTTTTGGGTCAACCCACCCCAGTCTGACCCATCTCAACCCATACCCAGTTTGCCTGAATGCCCCTTTTACCAGCTCTATTGGGGATGAATGAATGTGGAGATTTATACCTGATGAACACGAAAAGCAAAACGCACACCCTGAAGCACCAAAAACTCTCTGTTTGGTTCTTTTTCAGGTCCTTCCAATGCATCAAGTTCTGATGCAACCCGCTTCATGTATTTCCTAGCCAATTGCACAGACGCAAGCTTGATCTGAAAAGTAAAAAAAAAAAATGGTTTTTTTATCGTGTTTCCATTCTAAATTGCAATCAATTTACAGTTAAATCAAAATTTCTTCAATTATGTTGACAAACCATACCTTGCCTACAACACCCGAATCTTGCAACCAGTTAACTGGGATACCAAATTCTTTATATCTTGACATAGCCATATCCCTTGTACGTAGTAGTGCATAAACACTATTCTCCACTCTGTGAAAATACCAAATTTTAGATCTTTTGGTAAAATGAAAGGGTGGTCATAGTGTGCTATGGTTCTTAAAAAGTGTGTTTTAGATACATACTTTTCTAGCAACTTATACATTTTCTTCAATGCAGGTTCACAAGCGAGACTAGAATCATCAACAAAATTAGACACTTGCTTTTCAAGCTTCTTTAGGTCTTGATATTCAAATGCAGCTTCTCGTAGTGCATCTGCTTTCCCTTCTGGCCAGTCAAAGTGCTTCAGAACCGCACGCTCGTCAACCTTATTAAAACACGTTTATGTAAGATATCACAACATAAGTATTTTGTGACTATTTACATTTGGAATCCATGAAGGCGTACCAAAAATGAAAGTTCTTCGTCAAGCCAGTTCACGAAGGTCAACAGATCTTCTACATCAGTAAACGAAGCAGCACGAACTTCAGATGCAAGTGACTCGACAAAATCACCTTGAGTTTCTACGTCAGCTTTTACCTGAGAAATAGACAATGCATGATACACCTAACTTAGAAATAACTATTCATATTCAGTTAGTTGGAAGATTATAAGCATGACCACATACAGCCAAAAGGAATGTTGATCGGTTCTCTATCTCCCCAATCATATTACTCCTGGCATCCGCTGTGTTAGCCAAAGTAGAAGATATAATCGATGTATCTTTCTTAGCTTCACGTTTCATCAAACTTTGGTAAAATTCAACCAACTCTGGAGCCCTATGAACTTTATCAGCACCACCTGGTCCTCTGGCAAGGCTACCCGGTGGAGGAGGTGGACGAGGAGGGCCGCCAGGTGGTGGTGGTGGTGGTGGGGCCCCTGGTGGAGGTGGTGGAGGAGGAGGTCCACCGCCAGGTACCCCACCAGATGGATTACCAGCAGCAGCTGGAGCACCTCCTGTAGGTCTAGGTGGAGGTCGTGGAGTCCTAGGTGGTCTCTTTTCGATATGTGCAAATTGCATCTTGCTGACAGCTGACAAATTAGCAGCCTTATCGTCAGAAGACTGAGCACCTGAAGCATCAATAGGTAGTACTACTCTTTCCTTAACTTGAGCAAGTTTTGGCGGTAAACTTACTGCCCTATTATCTTTTGGTGGCTTGAAACTTGAAGTATCACCAAACCGAGCTGCTCGTGCTTGATCGGCTTTTTCTTTAATTTTCTTTTCTCGTTCCAAAGCAAGCTTATGACGGTCTTTATAAGCAGGATACTTTTCATCTAGAACACCTTCAACTGATTTAGACATTAACTGAAATGATGATGAAACATCAGAAGGAGCAGGGCTCGTAGGAGAATCTTGCTCAGCTGCACCAAAAGTAGTAATGGCTACTGATTCACCAGCGTTTCGTAGCATAAGAGCTTCTAAAGGACCCCTCGGTTTCTGACTAACACTAACACGAGGGGACCCTGAAAAGGATCGCGCAGGTGAAGATATGACACTAGAATGAGAATCATCTTTACTTTTACTACCCCATTTCTTAAGTTTTTTAATCAAGCCCGGTTTTTTACTAATGCTACTGTATCTACTCATGGAACTGTCGATTGAAGCAGTATCAAAATCTTCACTTCCGGGTGATGATGGTTGAGAAAAGTTGCTATCGAGATCGGTGTCGCCTCCTTGTCCACGTTCTGATCCTGCGTATTCCAACATTAACTGTTTAGCCTTTTCTTGGGATCTCGGGCTTAAGTTCTTATTGAGGTCACGAGCTGACGTTTTCCCTTCAGGTGTTTCATAATTTCTGAGCTCAAACCTCAGACATGCGTTAACCCAACGAAGGTAAACTAACTCCTCGACTTCACTAAACCGATTCATTTGGAGTCCCTCTACTTGCTTTAAGAGGTCCTCATTTGTGCGCTGTAATTTATTGACCTCCTCTCTTACCCTTGCCACCATTTCGGTCTGTAGCAGAATCGAAAATACATAAGTCAGATATAAAATAGAGCAGCGTTAACTTATAATGATTCAGGCAATAAAATGTCAAATAAGGAGCAAGGGTGCATTTGGATGTGTCTTGTAATTGCAACAATCCGACAATTGTATGTCTGAATATCTGGCAGATTCTGATTGAAAATAAATAAATAAATAAAATTTACATTGGTAAAAGAATGTATACACAGGGGAACCTGGGATTGCTTAATCGAAACTGCTTATTTGCCTTAAAATTTATCTTTGTACCTACCTGCTTATTGCTTAAGGACTGATTACACTAAAATAAGCAGATAAGCAGTGTTGTCCAAACACTCTAAACTGCTTATCTGCTTTAAATAAACAGATAAGCACGTAAACTAGGAATCCCAAACACCCACACAATTTATAAGACAGAAATACCAGTCTCTCAAATTTAATTAAGAAACAGGTAAATTAACGATTTTATTTCACCAAAAAATCAGTTTTGTTGCAACAGGAATGAAACTGACTATCTAACTTCTAAATGTTCGGATCCTCAGAAACAGTTTTGGTTGTCCTAACATCAAAAACTATACTAAGTTCCAAAACATAAATCCAAACACCCCTTAAGATGCACTTGAAAAACATTACCTCAGTAGTACTAGAAAGTGTCGCTACTCTGGACTCAGCTGCATCGAGTTTAATAACCAATTCTCTTTTCTCATGCTGAAGCTCTCTATTCTTTCGCTTAAGCTCGACAACATCGACCTCTAATTCCTTCAAAAGTTTCAACTTTCTGTCGATATCGGTATCTTTCTTGAAGGCCTCTTGTTCTTTTGTCGTAAGAATTCCGACTTGTTGCTTTAATAACAATAGTTGTCCTTTGGTCTGATTTGCCTCGAGTTGAAACTGTCTTTGAAGCTCCTTTATTTTATTTCTAGCTGCTTCTAACTCCTTCCTATAAACGACTCCATGATTCACTTCTTCTTGTAGCTTTTTTCTTTCAGTTTGTAAAGAATTGATTGTTATGTTTAACATATCAATCTCTACTGTTTTAATCTTTAGCTGCTTTTGTAATTCAATGACATCAGATTCTTGTTCTTTTAATCCGTAGTATTCGAGTAGTTCACCTTCAAGTTTGACTTCTCTTTCCTCGAGTTCTTTGACCAAGTTGCGTAACCGTTCCAGTTCATTTGCATTGTTAGCCATCTCGGTATCGTATTTGTCCCCGGGATAAGGAATATCAATCTCTCCTGATAAAAGATCTTCAAATTCCGGTAAAATGTCATCTTCAAAATCAGGAGTGTTTGGTTGTGCATTGATTAAACCGCTTATCAGTTTGACCTCTTCTTTTTCCTCTTCCTCTTCATTATGCTGCACAGACACAAAATAAACAAATATGTATATTAGGCAAATATCATAAACAGTTACAAAACCATTGATCTTAGATGAGAATTAGTTATGCAGTAACACATACCTCCGTCTCTTTATTTGTAATCTGCTCTTTATCTTTCTTTTCATTGTTTTCTGATGAAAAAAAAATACAATGTTTCTTAATAAAAAGATATGACATATTCATAATAAGAACCAAATCAAAGTTAGAGATAATAAATACTTGAAGTTTTGGGGGGACGTTTGACGCTAGCTTGCTTAATTGCAATAGCTGCAATTGAAGCAGCAACAACGAGGCCTGCCCTGACAATCATGTAGGTATTGTTTAAAGGAAATTATTATATTTCCAATCATCTATAGATATATATTCCACCAAAATCAGTTAACCGTTTCAACCAGCATCCAAGACTTCATGGATGACCATTCACACCATCTATGCAGCTCGGGTGAAACCCACGTAACACAGAGCCCGTATCTGCAGAACACCTAGAACTAGAAGAATTCGCCTTCAGAATCTTCAGAAATAATAAGTTATCAACTTACAAAAGTATCCACAAAAGAGTTATCGATATTTTTGACATGCAGAATCTCATCTCATCACATTGGTAAATACTAGAACCTATACAAACCACAGGTATCTAGTGGACATGTTGTGTTTCTAAAGGATTGACATTCTATAAAATGTGTGGGTCTAGTCTTTTTCAGATAATCTTACAGACCGAAAACGACTCCAGTGACTGTAATTCTTGCTTATATGCAGTTCTGAAATTCAGTTAAAAGTCTAAGTGAACATGCCAATTGTCTAGCTTTTATTGGATCAAATTTAATGTCAGTCAATATCACAGGTAACTAAACGGCCTATGTCCACTCATATTCTACATTTCGTGAACCTTGTATGTTGTTATCTTGATATCCACGTTTGAATACCATCCATCGATACTAACCACTGGATCAAAATTTGATCTTGTTTACTTTTTGTCTTTAGTATGGTTGAAACACATATAAGTTGGTGCAATAAAGAGGTGAGGACTAAAATAGAGGAAGTGGGGACAAAATGGTTTCTTTTTTTTTTGTTGGGTTGATTGAAAATATAAGGTAAGTTGGGAAAAATAAAGGTAGAGATTGTTGTTGCTTTAATGGATTGATGCTTATGGCATATGTTAAAGAAACATGATAAAGGAAGTAAAACAAAACCTTATCTGTTGGTATAGAAACAAGCCTTAATGCCCACATATTGGACCCTTTGGATGTTTCTGCATATTAACATATTAGGTGGCATAAGGCCCAGAAATGAGAGTGCCTTTTAACTAAGGTAAATGCATACAGCTTCTAGAGTGACTATTATCTACAACGACCAATAACATATTTCCGAAATCGTATTCATTAACTATTACTCCCTCCGTCCTAAAATATTGAATACAGTGAAATGGGTAAAACTTGAGAGTGAACACAGCTGCCATTTAAGTATAGAAGCTTAACGACAAATTTGACATGATGGGTGGTTAAAATCCTAATCCAGAAAGACGAAATACTACTAATAATTTGAGGCACCATAAGATTGAAAGTTTTCTAACACTTGTTACAGGTGATGAGTTTTTTTATAAAACATTACAGCTAGGTATTGTGGACCATCATGGCATGGGCTTATAGACTTATAGTGGTTGCATAAAGACAAGTAAGCTACACTCTGGTTATGGGAAAACCTTACAAATTTTCAGGCTCTTATCTACCATCTGAGGATGATCCGTCTAATGAAAATGCAACTAACACATTCTCTTTTATTCTATGCTTTTGGAGATAACATGTTTTGTAACATTTATAATCTACTAACTTTCAGGGGATTGAAATTAAAATGTATTTCTTTATGTGTTCATTTAAGAGGCCGAACATGATAAAGAAAGAACAGTTATCCACAATTGACCAGGAACAACTTGTGGAGGCCACACATTTTTCTTGGATAAAACTACGACATTTCTTAACACGATACAAGTCACTAGTCAATCAACAACAAACACTGGTCGATAATTGTCAATTTTGGCTTATGATCTGCCTATATAGCTAATAATACCAGGTTAATTGCTTATAATTGCTAAATATATTACCTATTTTACCTCATTTAGTCACGTACTACCAAAAGTATCACAGAAAATAATGTACTTACATATTGTTACAAATCATAGTGACATTAAAAAAATGCTTTTTTTGCTGATAATATAAATGTTGCCAAGATTGGTAGCAAAATAAGCACATTACCGTTATTACTAAGCTTCGTGACATATTAGTATAAGCAATAAAACAAATAAAGTATTTTGCTATTCAACATCAATATAAGCAATAGTAGATAATCAATTGTACATCAATACTAAGCTTCGTGACATGTTAGTATATGCAATTGTAGTGGTGACTACATCCGTCACCGCCACCTCAATATTCACTCCCTTTACTAAACCAGCCATGTGGTGACCACCAAACCAACCACACAAACATACCCCCACTACACAAGCGTACCCCACAACATACTCACACATACAATGAAATTTGGTTTGGTCAAGCAGACCAAACCAACTAATTTTTTGACCCTTAACGCGTTGTTGATCACCACCGTAATAGGCAAGACGTGTGGCCACACCCCCTTCACGTGTAAAGGGGGCCACCATCACAGGCCAGTATAAGAGCACCATGTATTATGGCTCAAGACATTTCCCTTTTTCTTGTCTAAAATGACACCTCATCATTTTCCTACTAACAAAACTCAATCACTCACACACCTAAAATCACCGTCCTTTGAAACTCAAGCCATACCACCCCTCTTTGAGACCCACAAAACACCCTCCCTTCACGTGTGGTAAAATGCTATGGCGCAAGCCATTGCTTTTTATCCTCTAAATTAAGCTCACTCGCAAAGTAGTATTATATATGGATACAAGGTACAAGTCTCTATTGCATGTCTTTTATTTCAAATCAAGTTCAGCAGAAATAAACTAGAACTTAAAAAATTGAAATAAGTTACAAGCTAATACTACTTTTTTACTAAGATGAAGCTAACGGCACACCAGAAATAATTACATTTAAAAGCAGGTGATCTAAATAAGCTCTAATTTCGTATACACATACATAATAAGAGCTAGCAATTGGTTTATAAGAATTAAATTTGTACCTAAATTTACGAACAACTGACCTTCATTGGAGGACCAATCAAATAACAGACGGGATATTTTCACACAGTGAAGCTTCAGGATTAGTACCTTTTTACCGGATGACCCTTTTTTTAGGCGGGAATTAATTTATTTATATTCCAAGTTCCTTTATTTTTCTTTTTCGTATTAAAGAAAAAAAAAAATGTTCATAAAAAGCATTCTCTAGACTTATACAATGATTGTTATTTTCATGGGGAATGCTACATGCACATAAACAATCCACAAAAAGAATAAACACGCTAATGTGGCAGGAGCTTATTGGTTTATTTTGGTATACCTTCTCTCTCTTCTCTATGATTAGACCAATCAGCTCCTGCCACATCAGCGTGTGGATTCTTTTTGTGGATTATTTATGTGGATGTAGCATTCCCTATTTTCACAGGGGCACATTTTAATGTGTATAGTAGTTTGTTTTTTGAGATGTTTTTCTTGTTAGATTTGAAGTAGAAGAAAAAATAAAAGCAATTTTTCTATTTGACTAAGGGGTGTTTGTTTTTTTGTTAAATTGTGTTAATGGTAACAGGAGTGGGCCCAAATAATATTGTAATGTTTGTTTTTTTTTTTTTTTTTTTTTATTTTTTTTTTTTTTTTTTTTNATCTATAAAAAAAAAAAAAAAAGACTTAGACCCACATTGAGACCCACATATATAAGGCTTTGTATCTGAAAACAAAAAAGAAACAAAGCCTTAATCTTGTCTGCAGATATAAGAAGAAAAAATAAATGCACGTTTTTCATTGCCTCTTTTTGTCAGCGAATAAGAAAAAAAACTGTTTTAGAAAAACAAACATTGTCGTAAACTAATTTACTTAGGGCGTCTCTAATGTTATGCGCTTTGTTAAGTTTATAGCAATCTTACACGTTTACATGTAAATCGAACCTAGAATAAAAGTAAGGGTGCCTTTGTTTTGTTCATAGGTTTGGGATACGATTTGAAGGGACATAGCTTGAACTATTTCTTTAAGAGCTAAGAGGCTGAAGTATTAATGATTAATTTTAGATGGGTCAAATGATAAAATAAACTTTTTTCACTAGCTGAACAAAATACATTAAAAACAACTTTTTTGTGAAGAGTCAGGATTGAAAGAAAATGTATAATTATGTAAATATATATTTAATGTTTTAAATTGAGTTCAAATTAAAGAAATTTATTTAAAAGAAAATAGAAGAGAACATGATACTAATAGTGAAGAGATTTGTGGCCGAACAAAAGAGAGAACACACATATGCTGTGAGAATATCTTGGATTTATTTTCAATCCCCATTATATATGCAAATTCTCCCAATTTTGACAATTTATAGGTTTTCATGTTGTGCCAAAGTATAAAACCAACATACCAAACAACCCCTGCCGTAATAATTGTCTATGATGAGTTTATACCCATAAATCTTTTTTTTTTTTTTCCTACCACATTGTAAACTTAAATAAACTACATGCTTCAATGGAAAGTTTAGTGGTAGATACTATGGACATAAAACATAAACTTTGATCGAAAGTGCTTTTATGTAGTTAAACTTATTGTACTATTTGATTTTCTTAGTCTAAGTAATTACTCTTACTTTGCTAAAAAAAATAGTAATAATTAGTCTTACAATATGGCAATGTAATTATGTCAAATGCTACTACTAGTTTAACATGGTATCCTTATTGTTTAGCAGAAATAGCCAAATAATATGGCCAATACTCAATAATATGTGCTGGTTAGCAAATTTAACCTGTTACACTCGTAGTCCTTGACACTGTATCAACCCATTTGCATAAATTATAATCACGAGACTCGAATATTAAAAAGTATAATTACTAGAACAAAACTGCTACGATACTTCTTTAGTACTTTTATTTTTATTGATGCATTTAATAATCTCATAAAATATGCATTAAAACTGCTAGACTACTAACTCAGCTTGCGGCTTGTGACGATTTTAAAACTCAATTCTCGACTTGGTCAGCACTCGAGCTTGGACTAAATTCATAGGTCTTGGTCAATATGACAAACTGTTCAAATAAAGATTATGATAAACCAATTGTAATTGTTACAAAGACTGTTGAGTGATTTGAATATATAGATTATTAGGCTCACTGAGTAGCCAAGTCCAAGCAACACTAACCTTAAGCTTGCCACAGTCAAACAAGTTGGCTTGGCTTATCTCGTCTATACGCTCTATGACCCTATAACTAAATAATTAAACACAATTCCACAAATGTTAACGAAAATAATTTTGAAAACTGCAGTCACACCACCAATGTCCCCTTGATCACCATCAATTTTCTGCGACAGACCTATTTGATGGAATGATGATCTCGAAACACATCATTCAATTCGTACATACCTAAAGTAGCTGCCAAGCATACTAACCAAATCTTTGAGAAAAAATGGTGCCTCAACTGAATCAATAATCAATTGAACAATTAGGTTTCATAAAGACCATCTCAAGAGCGACTACCCCATTTCCACCGTCGGCCAACTTCCTCAAGAACCTTGGTCCGAGCTTGACCCTTTTTTGCTTCGTCCTCTATCCAAGATCTATGCAGCAAGATGTACTATTAGTATAAATGGTAAAATGGGTAATTTTGTACTGATTATCAAGGGCTGTCCAATACAATTTAATTTTTTCTTTATTACCAGCATCAAATATAAATACAAAATTAATCAACAGTTACCTTAGTATACGTAGAGCTTCTAATTCAGCTTCAAGTATCGACTTTGAATCAATAACTTTCTCATAATTGACTTGTAACTCACTCACGGTACTATGGATTTTATGTTTTTCATCCACAAAATTAGCCCGCTCATATGCAAGTCTCTCGTTCATTTCGTCCACTTCTTCCTTGAGGCGAGAAAGTAACTGTTTTTGACAGTCTAAAGCTGCTTGCTCCTTCAAATAAGCAGCTACGACATTATCTTGCTCAATCTTTTGATGTTCCAGATCTTTAAGTACTTCCAGATAAGCTGCTTCAGCCTCCAAATAACGACTATTTTCGTCTTCTATTTTTTTCTCCCAAAACCGTTGTATGTCACCTCTCTCAAGAAGTTCAGCTTTAATCTCTTTCATCGTAAACTCTCGTGAAGAATTCTCAGCTTCTAGCTTTGAAAATTCATCACGAATTAATTCAGTCATTTTTCCACTCGTGAGTGCCACTGCAGCTTGTGCCTTTGTGCAGGGTTTCCCGGGCTGAAACCGCTTCACCTGACCTGATATACAACACCGCAGCATGTCAAATCACAACCGCCCTTGTGTAAGAGGTATTAGAAAAGAAAGAGTCGGAAGGATACCAAACACTTTTCTCGTTATGCTTTTGTCGTTAGCCAGTGTATCAATAAAGAGCACAGGTAACACATCTGATCTGAGCTCCCTTGCATCCAGAAATCCTATTTTGTTCCTTAGTATCTGGACTGTAAGAAATCCTATTTTGTTCCTTAGTATCTGGACTGTAAAAATGTCAGTTCTTAACGATACAATAGACCGAGCATCTTACATCAGTAACGATAACACTTTAATAAAAACTAATAATGGTAAAGATTTGAATCAGGATATATTTATCCCTACCTCTTCGGTTAGCCCTGGCATGACTTCATACTCTAACTTGGCTCTCCAACCAATAAGATCCTCACGTGAAATCAATCTAGAGACCAAATAAACTTATGACCAAAATAACAGGCATAAGTCGCAAACTTCAAATGTCGTATGTTTTACATACCTCTCCGGGAAAAAGCTTTTTGAACTATCTAGATCAGAAGTTTCGTTGTTGCTGGACAGCTTGCTCGGAACAACACCAGCCTCAGCCAGGGCTATTGTACATATATTCAGCACAAGACAAACAATTTTAGTATTCCAAATATAAACCAGAATACCGGCACTTTTAGCATCAATTTCAATCTTTACCTTGAATGTACTCAAAATCAGGATCTTCACGGTTAACGTCGTCAAAAGCGTTTATGGTAGATCCAGCAAGTGCGACAGATGGGACTATCCTACTCCTTGGATTCCTAAAACCCGTGGATCAAAATTAGTAAACTATATTCATATTATCTATAATTAAGTTTGATGTGTTCATAACTTGCCACCTTTCAAGTTTGGAGTTAACTAGAACCAACCACCTTGCATATTCTCTCCTAGTGCACAATTCATCCGCCTTGACTTCGTCATCAATGATCTGTATACCTTAATGACAGGTTATCAAAAAGCTTAGAACTGAACCTAAAATTTGTTTCCAAATGAAAAACATTGAGAAATGTGGACACCTGCAATTATACTATGATCAACTAACGAATACAAACTAATTTAATTCTTAGCAGAAATGATAGTAAAATGTACGGTGTGTGCATATACAACAACAGCTACAATACCGAATCCCGCCGTAGCAGGGTATGGGGGAGGTAGAATGCAGACGGATCATACCCCTACCCAGGGTAGACCCAGGAGTAGGGAGACGGCTACCAGGAAACCTCCGGCAAGTGTGTGTGAGTGTGAATGTGCTCAAACATATGTGAGTGTGTGATTTGTGGAATTAAATAGCAAGGGAAGATATGAAGCATATAACGCATGGCAAGAGAAGCTATGTAAGCATATAACACTGGTATGATCAAATAACGGGCAGATACAAATAGCATCATATAAATTATAAAGTATTAGAGAAACAAATAGGACATAAAGGCATACAACAGATAAAAGCATAAGATATTTAGATGCATGAGAGCAACTACACATGGTACCCCATAATACGATCAAAGACAAGGATAGAAGCATATACGAAAAGGGCATACAGAAGCATATAAGCATAGCAGCATGGGAAACATAATAGCGTAAGCGCATGCAGGGAAATTGAGCATATGGGCAAATATAGTTATATGTCCTAAAGGTGCAAAGGCAAAGGAACATATGTACACGTGGGGCTCTATACCTAAAGTACAGGCAAAGGCAAAGTTATATGGGGCTTTAAACCTTACAGCAAAGGCAAAGGCAGATATGTACAAGTGGGGATACTATAAAATGCCTAAAAGCACAAGGGAACTAGCTATAAATCTCTATACCTACCATTGTGCTAATCAGTTCTAATACAACTTGATAACAATAAATTTAAGCAAAATCAGTTACAAACGTGAATGAAGTACTCATATTGTAAACGCAAATAGAAAATATGAATTGCAACACAATACCTTCAAAATCTTCAACCACAATAGAGCCTCCTGCTGAGTAGCATCTGCAGAAACCGGAACTACAACTCTTCCCGGTTTTCCTTCTTCCCACTTATGTTGATTAATTACTGTATGATAGAAAACTGATCAACATACATAACACACATAAAATCCACCACGATAACACCTCAAACGTATAACACACCTTTTGTTGTCACGTCAACTTCTTTAACATTTTCCACAACTGGCTCATCAGCAACTTCATCCACCTTACTTGTATCTTCTGAACTCAACGATTTATTATCAACAACATGAAACGGATTGCTAAATCGCAAAACAAAACCTGAAAAGAACACACAATAAGATTCTAGCGAAAACATTGCATTGCACAGCTGTTACATACACGATTCTCCAATTACAACAAATAAATAAAATTCAGTATAAGAGAATTTACCTTTTCTCGATAGAGTATAATGAGCAAACACAGCAAGTAACGCCACAACCGAGGTCCCGACACCAAACAACAGAAATGCAGGCAAGCCTGAATCATTAAAAATAATTACAATCACCATCCAATAACTTTCATAAAATTTAAAATGTAGAATCACAGCAGGATTAATCAAGTTCACTCAATTCAATTGTACCAACTACATGCACACATTTTGCTCCCTTCATCCCCACACTTAGATTACTGCGTATTCGTGATGCAAAATATATATCAATATCATTTCGTATCTATAAATGATCTTTCATTTCTTACTTGTTAACAACTCAGTTGTCAAGTGTTTGGCAGATTCTGATTATTTGAGGATTTTTAACCAAATTTACCACCAAATGGCTTAGTGACAAGGCACTTGACTTCCTCATAAGAGGTCAAGGGTTCAAACCTAATTTAACAGGGAAGGGTCGGAAAAGGTCACAGGGATACCCTGGTTAGACCGTGTACATCTAAGTCAAAGACTCGTCCACCTGAACAGGGTAAACCTAACCTCATTCACTTACCCGTATAATATAAAAACTAGAATCAGTAATGTTGCAACTACTCCTAAACTGATTACACCAACCCCTAAAAATCGATTATCTTGGACTCGAAAAAGACAATAATCACTTCCAAAACACAATGGCAACCAAACACCCCCTAAACTTAAATGCAAACATCACATATGCTCCAAAACACTTGAAATAATCCAAAATTCACACAATTGCAACTACTAGACACACAAAATAATTTATAAAAAAATCAACCTTTATTCTGTTTGTTTACAACAACAGTTTGATCCACAAAAGCCCAACCATTAAAATCATCTTTATCAGAAGAAACCCAACTCGAATCAGGTTCCTTTTTAGTAACTGATGCAGACAATGATACCAATTTCCTTGTTCTTCTTGTAGGTGTAGGTGTACATACACCTTCACTGTGTGAAATTTTTATAAAGATTGGATTTTTATGAGGTGGGTAAAAAGTGGGAGTTGATGATGATGAACACAAACACATTTTCTTCATTAAAAAACCAATTTTGTTTTGGGGTTTGATTTCATCAAAGTCAAGTGCTTTTGCATAGTCTCTGAATATGATTCTCGAGGTTTTTAACCCCTTATCCTGGTCTTTTTTGTGTAGTTAAGAATATTTATGACTTTACTTTTCACTTTTTTTTTTTTTTTTTTTTCCTTTCAATATGGGGTGTTTGTAACAAACTTGTGTAAATGTTAACGAACTTTTTGTAAGTGTTTCAATATACATGATTTTAATAACGTGTCAATGTCTGAAGTGTAACACGTGACACTATATATAATGTGACCACGTCATCAAAATGTGCATATTGGGACCACTTTCTGAAAGTTCATTACATTTACACAATTTTTCAGAGTTCACATACCAAATCGGTATATTTGAAAAGTTCGTTGCGATTTTACGACCAAAACCCCTTTTTTTGGCTTACCCTCGTTTAATAAGCTAATGAACTTATTGAAAGATTCGTAAGTTTATGTTTACGAAGTCAAAAGCTTATTTTTGTATGATATAAGCCTATTCACGCTTGTAAGCTTATAAAGTGAATGTGTTCAAGCTTAGACATACACCTCTTATGCTGTCCCTTTTGTTTTAGTTTATTTTACGTTGAGCGTAATCTTTTATATAATAAAAGAAAACCTTAAGTGGGGACTTTTCCATTTTAAAAAACTCAACCTTCCTTTAAGTAATATTTTAATTATTATTTTTTAATTTATAAATTCATAAATTTATAAATTTGTTTTGTTGATATACTACATAAGTATAAGATAAACACAAAAAATAAAGATTAGATGCAACTAACGATAAGATTTAACTTTTTAAATGATTATCTTTAATAATAAAAAATTATAAGGGTAAAAGCTATAAAATACCATCGTACTTTCCAAAATGTACCAAGTTGAACCATGTACTTTTTTATTGCTTACTTGACCAACGAACTTTCAAAATTTTATTCGACTTGAACCATATCTTTTCTAGTTATCCACGTGTAATTTCTTTTTATTTTTTTTTTAATAAATAAGATATGGTTCAAGTCGAATAAAATTTTGAAAGTTCGTTGGTCAAGTAAGCAATAAAAAAGCACATGGTTCAACTTGGTACATTTTGGAAAGTACGATGGTATTTTATATCTTTTACCCAAATTATAATTAAAAATCATACGTCAAACAAAACAAAGATTAAATTATTTGTTTTTTAATAAATAAAAATATGTCATTCAAAAAATTTTAAAAAAAACCCGCGCGTGCGCGGGCATTATAACTAGTTTAGTTGAAAGAAAACATCGTTTTTTGATAGATAAAGAAATTTGAGATTGTGTTTAAAAACGCTTTTTCTTTTCTTTTTCACAAAATATAAATTTTGCGTTCTATGATTTAACATGGAAAAGTAGTTTCATGTTTTTCCGTAACCCACACCTTCTTTCTTTGTTCAACATATAAAAATCCAGTATTAAAAAGGAATGCTAGTCTCACTCAAAATTTATAAAAGAATTATCACACATACACGTGTCGTTCAAATATTGCAAGTGAAAGTAATAACGAGAAAATTCAATTTAATTTGATTGGTACATCTTTTTTGCCACATGTGCATGTGGGATTTTTTTTGTAAAATTTGTGTGAGTTTAGCATTTCTTTTATTTGAATGCGCTTACAACTTGATAAAAATTTACCTTAATGTAGCAGAAATTTAAGTAATGTTTCTAAAACTAAATGCACCCATATTTGGTTGCTTTTTTTCCTTCTTTTAGCTCTTGAGCTCCTTATTCACTTTCTTAAGGGTGCGTTTGGTTTGAACCTATGAGAATAAATGAATGACTATGGTAATGATATATTTTCTTTGTTTCATGGTAATTGGTATGATCATATCCTTATATTTGCCATAGATTAAATGTGGCAAGCGACCTAGAAATAAGTCTATCATTCTTAAGGGCCCACTACTACTATCAAATTCATACCGATTGTGATTCCTATCATTAAACCAAACTGCCCCTAAGTAATAATCAGCTTAGAAGTGACATAAATATATGAACATCAACTAGACGAGTCTCTGTGCATATTGACAGAATTTTATAACGGCAAATAATTATTATTTTTGAAATAATTTGGTTAAGTATTTCGTGCAATGTTTACGTAACGTAAAATAATCAAAATTTAATCGAAAAACATATCATACTTCAACTCAAAGAACAATTTTAAAATGTATCAAAGAACATGAAAAAAATTTATTAAACTGAAAATAACCATGACAACAATTTGGAGTATTCATCTTCTTTTACAATAATCTTTTTTTTTTTTTTTTTCTTTAGTTTTTTTCTACAAATGATGTGTTATATATATAGTTGATATGATAAGTATATATAATATGTATTAAAATTAGTAAACCTTTTAATAATGTTTATAAAGCAACCTTTTTATAAACTTTTTGGTTGAAAGTAAAAATAAGCTGAAATTTAAAGCATTATTTTCGGTATAACATATTATTCATTTTTAGTTTTTCAAGTTTTAATAAAAAATTATTTTCTCTTTATGTATAGTATAAATAGCTTTATAAGAATAAATAAAACTTAAGAATTCGAGCATGATATATAAATGTGAAAGTGTGTACGATATCTTATGGTAAAAGGAAATGGACCAAATGATATCTCGTTAGATAATACAAAGTAGAAGTTAGAGCTCCGGGTGTCATGGCTCAAGCTATGTCTTCGTTTGGGTGCCATATCATATCAACTCATCAAAACACTTTTTCTTACTTACACTTTCAAAAACCTCCGCCCATTAGAGGTGCAAATAAATCGGTTAAAACCGGTTTTCGGTTTTGGGAAAACCGGTTATAAAAAAACCGGTTTTTCTAATAACCGGTTTCGATTTTTTCGGTTTTTTCGAAATCGGTTTTTTTCGGTTATAAATGTTCGGAATCGGTTTTTTTCAGTTATAAATTTTCGGAATCGGTTTTTTTATCGGTTTTTTCCGGTTATAAGTGTTCGGATTCGGTTTTTTTATCGGTTATTTACCGGTTCTTTTTTTCCAAAATTTTACTAAAAACTTCTAACATTTATTTAATAAACTTGTTAATTATCAAACATTTAATTAAACAATATACCCATAACTTTTATTTAAACAATAGAATTATACAATCATAACTTTTATTTAAACAATACAATTATACAACTAAAAAAATACAATCATAACTTTTATTTAAACAATACAATTATACAACTAAAAATATATAAATACTAATACATTTCAAGCTTTGACATGGCCATCACCCGAAAACATATTAGTGTACTCAAGTATATCAAGCTTCGGCATTGCCATCACCCGTTATACTCAAATCATTAAATCTTCCAAAAAATCTTCTACATCTACGTCTTCAATATCAAATTCTTCAAACTCACCTTCATATAATTCGGTATTCGAAGGTGATATCCCCATTTCATCTTCTTCTCTTGCTATAGTTTCTTCAACTTCTTTATCTAATACCGGACCTTCCATCGATGTTTCATGTTGTATCATATCTACTCCATCCAAATAATCTTTCAAACATATACACTTCCACGGATTCGGGGGTTAGTCTTGACCTTCTTTCCGATATAATTCTACCGCTAGTAGAAAAGGCCGATTCGGAAGCCACCGTCGAAGCCTGGACCGCTAATAAGTCACGAGCCATAGCGGATAAATTGGAAATTGGATTTCCCTTTCTTTCCACCAAGCCAAAGTGTCAAAGTTTGCAAACTCTTCGGGACATAAAGTTATTAAAAAGTTTTTAGCCATATATTGTCCCAATTTGCTTGTTGGGGCCGATGTTCGTTGCTGCTTTGTAGCGTCTTCACATAAACTATTATAAAGGTTTATATTAATGTCTCTTGCCATTCGGAATGATCCGGCCCGCATTTGGTCAACATTTGGGTTTTGTTGGTGACCATATTTTGTTGCATAAATTCCAAATAATTTTTTAAAATTATCGTTAAATTTAAAAATTTGGGATCTTAAATAGTCGGGGTCGTCACGGTCTAACCCAATGGGTAAGTCTAAATTTTTCGTTATTCTTGTTATTAAAAGTTCTACGCCTCCAACATTTAAACATGGATTAAGTGCTGCGGAACAAGTAAAAACTAGTAAAATATTTTATAAACTTCTTTTTTATAACTTTAACCATTTTTTTAAACATTTGAGTAGGTGAGTTTTTCAATTCATCTAATTTTTCCGTCATAGTATAAATTTGTTTTAAAACTAATGAGCTAGTTGGGTAATAAACACCCGATAATATAGTTGTTGCCTCTTTAAAAACTAGTAAAAAAATAGTTAAATCATTTAGTCGTTCCCAATCTTGGTCGTCTATCGAAACGGACCTATTTTGCCTAACGAGTTTTTCATTAAAAGTGTTTAAAGTCACACGTTGTCGTAATATATTTTCAAACATTATGCAAGTAGAATTCCACTTAGTATTATTATCAAAGCAAGGTCCTAGGGGTGCTTCACCACACATAATACAAAAACTTTATAGTTCATTTGTCTTTCGTTGCTCGAACTATATATAGTTACTAATAAATTCTTAAATTTCATCTTTAAAGTATCACATATTTTTAATGCCGCTTGCACGGATAAATTTATAACATGAGCAACACAACGAGAATGAAAAAAAAGCACCATCTAACACGGGTTTTATACGTAATTTTAACAGGTCCATAGATCTAGTATTATTTGATGCATTATCTAGTGAAATCGTAAAAACTTTATCATCTAAATTATATTCAATTAAAGTGTCATGTAATTTTTTTTTAAAATTAGATCCCGTATGAGGATAACCAAATAGTTTAAAAGCAATTGTCCGTTTCATTAATAACCAAGATTCGGGATTAAACCAATGAGCCGTAACGGCGAGATAAGAATTTGCCGTACCATGTGGTGCGGTCCAAGTATCCGTAGTTATAGAAACACCATATTTATATTCACGAAAACCATCAATAATATCTTTTTTAGCCGTTTTCCATAAATTAAAAGCATCACTTCTAAGAGTAGTACGACTTACATGTTGATACCGCGGTTGTAGCCTCCTTTTGATAATCTCTGTAAGCTTGACGTTGTCGAAGTGGTTGAATGAAAGCGCTTGTTGAATGACAAACTTCGTAAAATCAAGTCGAAGCAATAGTTCCTTGTGACGTATCACTTTGGACCGCACTACAATTGCTCTTATGAGTCCTTAGTGTAGTGTTAGACGAGGGGTTATAAAATTTCCCACATTTCTTGCAACGCGCCTTTTCCAAATTATCATTCATAATATACAAAACGTAA
>LBNU01013761.1:0-18160 GCA_014162995.1 Artemisia annua
GAATATAAATACTTATATGTGTGGCAAATAGTATTGAAACACTAAATTTGGATTAATTTGAGTGTCGACATCAGCATAAAACACTCGATATCAAAACTATTCTGACTTTGGTCAATCTGAGGTTTGACATCAGCATAAAACCATAAAGTATCAACTTTTTTGCTAGAGTATTCAAACGAAATATTTGTACTAGTTAAATATATATAAATTGGGACATAATATTTGTAATGACAAACAGACAAGAGCTGGCAATTTTCTGTATTTTGACACGAGTAAACCTGATCGTCAACATGAAATGATAAATTACTTAAAAAATCTATCTTTGTGTAGCGATAAGGGTATCGTGTATTCCGCATACGCATACAAAATTCCGGAATGTTCTCGTGCAGCAGCGGGTACACCCCTGATACAGGTATGCTAAATCATCATATTTTTGATTTTTTTTTTCATGAACTAGGCATTTGGCCTTTATGCCCTTGTGCTGACTAGTTTTTCTTGTCTACTTGTGTGTGATTCAGATTTTGTCATTATCAGATGGTGAAAGGATTACCTCTATTATTCCTGTTAGTGAATTTGCTGAAGATCAGTATCTTTTGATGCTAACCGCAAATGGCTACATTAAAAAAGTATCTTTGATGTACTTCTCATCGATTAGGCAAACAGGGATAATAGCACTTCATCTGGTTTGTCATCTTCTTGTATTGCTTGCTGTTTAATGCTAAAGTATAAAAGGTGGTGAAATGGGTGGGTCAGGTCACAGGTCAACACGTTTTTATGTCAAAACAGGCTATTTAATGTATTGAGTATGATTACCAAAACTCTGTAATTTTAAAAATAATAGAGGTTTACAAAGATTAATGACCTAAACATTGGAATTTTGAGCCGTTTACTTGTGCAACCCATTTGACCCGTTTAATTTTTTAGCTATTCATATAATTCTACCCGTCTGACCAGTTACTTATATAATACAACCCGAATTGATCCTGTATCTATGTATAAATGGGTTAACTTTGCCACATTTACTAAGAAGAATACGATATCTCTTGAGTAGGTTCCTGGCGATTCGCTGAAATGGGTTCGTCATTGCACAAATGAAGACTATGTTGCAATGGCTTCACAAAACGGATTAGTCATACTTAGTTCGTGTGAGATTGTAAGTTCTTTATTTTTTCTTCTTTTCAAAATACTAAAGTATAAAACAAAATAACCCAAAGGTTAACTGAATTTTATCATTACCTTTTTGTAGATCCGAGCACAAGGAAGAAATACCCGTGGTGCGGCTGCAATGAGACTTAAAGAAGGTGATAGAATGGCATGCGTGGATATTATACCTTCAACAAAACAGGATGGAATAGAGAGCTTGCCTGGCGATCACAACAGCCAGTAATTTCTTGTACCATGTTTATATTTTTTTAATATTTTAAAGTTATATTACTAAATCAACTTTTCTATGTGTAGTAAGCGAACAGATGGCCCATGGCTACTGTTTGTGTCCGAGCATGGTTTTGGAAAACGAGTTCCTCTTAGCCGTTTTCGTCAGTCTCCTTTGAACAGGGTTGGTTTAATAGGTTACAAGGTATGTTACAAGTTTAATGTCAATATACTTATTTCCCATTCTTCATTCTTCTTCTGTTATTGTCACTGTGCTTTGATAATATTATGATATAATTTTATTTTAAATAATTTTAGTTTTCATCCGAAGACCGCCTAGCTGCTGTTTTTGTAGTTGGTTTCACTTTAGCAGGTAATTTGGTTTCCTAGTTTCTGTCTGGTGCACGGGTTATCAAGCTGCCAGGACAATTGATTATTTTTCTTGCGTGTTATCAGATGATGGTGAGAGCGATGAACAAGTTGTTCTCGTGAGTCAGAGTGGCACAGTGAACCGAATTAAAGTCAGGGATATTCCTATACAATCACGCTATGCAAGGTAAACAAAAAGGGATTTCTTATATGTATAATTGTCTAGGGATATAATTTATCAATGTCTGGACTATGTGAGACATATCTTTTATCATGTGATCAACTGATCACTATATGAAAAATACTAGTTTATTGTACTATTGAGTTGGTTCTTTATATTTTGTAAATCAATTTATGTATAAAGCATTGCTTCTTTTATTGATTTGTGAAAACACGTCCATGGTTCTAATTATAATCTACATCTCAGGGGAGTGATATTGATGAGGCTTGAGCATGCCGGTAAGATTCAGTCAGCTTCCTTGATTTCCGCTTCAGAAACAGAGTTGGAGGAAGTTGAAGCTGCTGTCGTATAGGGAGTTTAAATTAACTTAACCATGGTTTGTGGTCATGTGAAGATCTCTGTCCACCCTGTTTATGTTTAGATTCGATTACTAATACCAAAATTTTGCGTGACTTCTGCTTAAAACCATTGACTATGCACGACAGAGGCATGGGAAGCCTACTTGAGAATTTTGTCAAAAAGAAGCTCTAGCAAGGGAAAAACAGTTAGGAATGTGGGAATGAGTTGTGAGCTTTATAATGCTAGTATAGTAGTAATTATTTGTATCTTCTTTTCTGCATTTTGGGAATTTCAAAAAGGGTCTTGTGCAATATCATGTGTAGAGTGCGATGAATTAGTGCTTTTATTATTCTGAATATTGTGGATTTTATGGTGAGAGTGCACGAGAGCGATGTCATATGGTGTAAGAAGCCAGATTNTTTTTTAATATTTTAAAGTTATATTACTAAATCAACTTTTCTATGTGTAGTAAGCGAACAGATGGCCCATGGCTACTGTTTGTGTCCGAGCATGGTTTTGGAAAACGAGTTCCTCTTAGCCGTTTTCGTCAGTCTCCTTTGAACAGGGTTGGTTTAATAGGTTACAAGGTATGTTACAAGTTTAATGTCAATATACTTATTTCCCATTCTTCATTCTTCTTCTGTTATTGTCACTGTGCTTTGATAATATTATGATATAATTTTATTTTAAATAATTTTAGTTTTCATCCGAAGACCGCCTAGCTGCTGTTTTTGTAGTTGGTTTCACTTTAGCAGGTAATTTGGTTTCCTAGTTTCTGTCTGGTGCACGGGTTATCAAGCTGCCAGGACAATTGATTATTTTTCTTGCGTGTTATCAGATGATGGTGAGAGCGATGAACAAGTTGTTCTCGTGAGTCAGAGTGGCACAGTGAACCGAATTAAAGTCAGGGATATTCCTATACAATCACGCTATGCAAGGTAAACAAAAAGGGATTTCTTATATGTATAATTGTCTAGGGATATAATTTATCAATGTCTGGACTATGTGAGACATATCTTTTATCATGTGATCAACTGATCACTATATGAAAAATGCTAGTTTATTGTACTATTGAGTTGGTTCTTTATATTTTGTAAATCAATTTATGTATAAAGCATTGCTTCTTTTATTGATTTGTGAAAACACATGTCCATGGTTCTAATTATAATCTACATCTCAGGGGAGTGATATTGATGAGGCTTGAGCATGCCGGTAAGATTCAGTCAGCTTCCTTGATTTCCGCTTCAGAAACAGAGTTGGAGGAAGTTGAAGCTGCTGTCGTATAGGGAGTTTAAATTAACTTAACCATGGTTTGTGGTCATGTGAAGATCTCTGTCCACCCTGTTTATGTTTAGATTCGATTACTAATACCAAAATTTTGCGTGACTTCTGCTTAAAACCATTGACTATGCACGACAGAGGCATGGGAAGCCTACTTGAGAATTTTGTCAAAAAGAAGCTCTAGCAAGGGAAAAACAGTTAGGAATGTGGGAATGAGTTGTGAGCTTTATAATGCTAGTATAGTAGTAATTATTTGTATCTTCTTTTCTGCATTTTGGGAATTTCAAAAAGGGTCTTGTGCAATATCATGTGTAGAGTGCGATGAATTAGTGCTTTTATTATTCTGAATATTGTGGATTTTATGGTGAGAGTGCACGAGAGCGATGTCATATGGTGTAAGAAGCCAGATTGACACACCGTGAGTTGCATCGGCCTTTGTAGCCACAAGTATTGAATTCACTTGTGGACCATTGCTATTTCTTCAGGCAATACCCTCCTTGCAGAAATACCTTGACAAAATGACATCTGGCTTACAACACGTCCTGTACATGACTAGTGAGACACTGAACCGAAACCAATCACTCGTTTTAAAGGAAATTCTGTAGTTTATGCAAACTAGGATATTGTCTAGTCTAGATAATTTATGATTATTGAGATCATTGTCAATTTGTCATGGTTGTGTTTCTAGCCTACAAGTTTACTTAATTTTTTTTTTGTTAGACACCAGGATTATATACACCAGGATCATCTTTGTTTCTTAAATATTTTGGGTACATAAAATCCGTTTACTTTCAAACATTGTGATTTTCCTCAAAATGGTGAAAAACTTAATGACTACTAAACACAAAGCGTTTCTGGACCAAAACAATTGTATCAAATAGTTGTAAAATACACTCAGATCTGGTAACAAAGAAATAGACTTTGGGTGCAGGAAAGTTGGTTTCTGGTGTCTAAAAATGCGCATATAAGGACTATATGTAGGTGTTACCCTTTTGAACAGTTACCGTTGACCTCTCGGTGATGCCAATTGGTCGAATTCAGCCCCTCTTATACGCTTGGATTCAGGCGAGGCGAAGGTTTTTCTTACCACAAGAAGTAGTCAACGTGAGGAAATTAAATATTTTGCCATGAATTAAGAGTATATTTGTGATGTAACTTGAATCCAGTATGGTCAAACAAGTCAATTAATATATTAATTTAATTGCTAAGAGATACATTAATCCTTTGTAAGAGCGTTAGGTACAGTTGGTGCCGTGAGGTGGTGCCGTGAAAAAAAGTGGTGCCATCTTACCACTTTTTGCCCATGACACCAGTTTTGGCTATAACATTAAAACACCCTCTCTAGCATAATACCAATTTTCTTGTGCCATAATGCATAGTTTATTTTATTTTTATTTTTTTAAATAAAACAATTTTCGCTCAAGTTGTTATACTAAAA
Source organism: Artemisia annua (assembly GCA_014162995.1). Classification (NCBI taxonomy): domain Eukaryota; kingdom Viridiplantae; phylum Streptophyta; class Magnoliopsida; order Asterales; family Asteraceae; genus Artemisia; species Artemisia annua. The sequence continues at coordinate 4,980 of LBNU01013761.1, forward strand.
AGAAACTTAAAAACCAATTATAATTAGACTTTCGGTATAACAATCTAACAACCCCTTTTTTTTTTATGTCCAACGGTCCAAAAATACATCAGCCTAAAAATTTAACACAACTAAACCTAAAAACCCTACTATAAAATACTTACTACCCTAATTTCTCTCACACTAAAAACCTAATCTCAATACACATAAACGCAGCCACACTACATTTTTCTTTCACCTAAAACGTAGACAAAAAAAAAAAAAAAAAAGGAATAAATAGCCCTTTGATTGTTGTTACATTCGTGAATCACAAACACAAATAAAACCTCCACAATCCATAGCACACAACGACTATTTTTTGTTTCCACCCGTTTGGCGTGAGTTAGTGGCCACGGCGCCAAGACCCACCTGCGGTGTGATTCCTCGCACCATCGGCCATGGCTTGAGCCAGCATCCATTGTACCGAAGGCTCTAAGTAAACATAAACACGTGATTTGCATAAACCGTCCCCTGAACTTTGGCCAAATTGCATGTTTCGTCTCGACCATTTCGAAAGTGCAGAAATCGTTTCTGTGGGAAACCTTTGAGCAAATTTTCATGCCTGGTTTGGAAGAAAATTGCATGTTTTAAAAGTGCCAAATTGCACGTTTCGTCCCAACCAAGGACGAAAATTTGCTCAAAGGTTTCTCACAGGGATGATTTCTGCACTATCGAAATGGTTGGAACGAAAAGTGCATTTTGGCCAAAGTTCAAGGATGATGTATGCAATTAACTCATAAATAAATAAGTATAGGGATAATTATTTTTAAATGTATCCAAGTTATCACTTTTTACTTAGTTGTGTAGCCATCTTTTTTTTACTAACTCATGTATCAAACTTACTAATCCCTCCTATATTGACACCTGACGAGGTGATTAAGGTTTTCTGTTAGAGTAAATTACATAAATCGTCCTTGTGGTTAGGCCCAAATTGCAAGTTTCGTCATTTTTAAAAAAACATTACTAACGGTCGTTTAACAAAGGCAACGTTAGTCCATTTAGCCAACGATCATTTGCAACGTTAGTCCTTTATACTAACGGTCGTTTCTAATTAACTCAAAATTTCATTTTATTAAAAAAAAAAACATTCTTTTCTATGCGGTTTTATATATGATACACGATTTTACACACGTTTTTATACACGTTTTTATACATGTTTTTATATGCGTATTTATATATGTTTTTATATACGTTTTTATGCACATTTTTATGCATGTCTTTGTACATGGTTTTATAGGCGATTTTATACACGTCTTTATACACTTTTTTTAGACACGTTTTATAAACATTTTTATACATGGTTTTATACGCTGTTTTATACACGTTTTTACACACGTTTTTATATACATTATTATACATGTCTTTAGACACGTTTTATACACGTTTTTATGCACGGTTTTATACACGATTTTACACGCGGTTTAATACACGTTTTTATACACGATTTTATATGCGGTTTTACACGCGGTTTAATACACGTTATAATATATAGTTTTATACATGGCTTTAGACACGTTTTTATACACGGTTTCACACACGATTTTATACACGTTTTTATACATGATTTTATATGCGTTTTTACACATGTTTTTATATGCGGTTTTACATGCGTTTTTATGCACGTTCTTATACGCTGTTTTGCACATGTTTTTATACACGTTTTTATACGCGGTTTTACACACGGTTTTATACACGGTCTTATACATGATTTTATACGTGTTTTACACACGTTTTTATAATACACGTTTTTATACGCGGTTTTACATACGGTTTTTTACATGATTTTACACATGTTTTTATACACGATTTTATACACGGTTTTTCACACGTTTTTATACGCGGTTTTACACACGTTTTTATAAACGTTTTATATGTGTTTTATACATGATTTTATACGCATTTTTACACACGTTTTTATATACGATTTGATACATGATTTTATACACGTTTTTACACAAGTTTTTATACACGGTTTTATACGCAGTTTTACACACGGTTTTATACACGGTTGTATAAAAAGGTGTATAAAACTGTGTATAAAAACGTGTGTAAAACCGCATATAAAAACATGTGTAAAAACGCGTCTAAAATCATTTATAAAATTGCGTATAAAAACGTGTCTAAAACCGCGTATAAAATCGTGTATTAAATTGCGTATAAAACCGTGTATAAAAACGTGTATTAAACCGCGTAGAAAAGAATTATTTTTAATAAAAATTTTGAGTTAATTAGAAACGCCCGTTAGTATAAAGGACTAACATTGCAAATGATCGTTGGCTAAATGGACTAACGTTGCGTTCGCTAAACAGCCGTTAGTAATTTTTTAGTGAAAAATACGAAACTTGCAATTTGGGCCTAACCACAAGGACGATTTATGTAATTTATTCTTACAGAAAACCTTAATCACCTCATTAGGTGTCAACATAGCAGGGATTAGTAAGTTTGATACACGAGTCAGTATACAAAAATAAAAATAAAAAAAATGGCTACACAACTTAGTAAAAAATGATAACTTCAATACATTTAAAAACAATTATTCCCGTAAGCATAAGTACAAATGATTACTTGCGTACAAATGATTACTTGGCCTAACCATAGGATGACCTTTTATATTGAAATTGAAAATTGATTTTCATAACTAAATGAATGTCTAGACTTGCCGCTTAAACTCGCGTTATATTTTCTTTGGGAGCAGGAAAAAAAAGCTTTAAGATGTGTGTAATTTTTGTTTACTATTTTCACTATATTATTAAAATGGGGGTAAATGTTTAAAAATAAAAAACAAAAGAGGGAAAAGAAAAATTGGCTGATGACACGTTTATTTTAAAAGTATTTAATTTAATTGATAAGTAATTGCCCAGAAACAAACAAAGCCCACACCGTGTCTCTTCTCTTTTCAGCAAAACAGGGAATAAATCTGATTTTTAACATTAGAAAAAAGGAGATTAAACTAATACAACCCTTAATTTACTACATATAATGTAGCAGCCAAGATTGACGACTTGTATTATTTTTTTTAAAAGAAGAGACCATTGTAGTAAGTAGTACCAGCTCATCAAACATGCATGCACACTCGAGTCACTAGCAATAAAAGTTTTAAATTTTTTAAGACCGCGTAAACACGTAGTATGTTTATTTCCTGGTAGGTCATCTTTCACCGCATAGTTATAAACATGATCACCTAGTTCCACTTTATGCATACTATCAATCACATCATTGTTGTTAACATAAATGAAGTCATTTCAAGCCTACTATATACTTATTTTCCTTCCAATTATAGCAACAACATCTATAGAAGTTCCAAACTATGCCAAGCCAGGTTGCAAAGATAAGTGCGGGAACGTGAGGATTCCATACCCTTTTGGAATCGGAGCGAATTGTTCAGTCAATGAATGGTACAATGTTGATTGCAACTCCTCTACGCCATATTTATCTGCACTCTATCACCTTGAAGTTCTAGGTGTAGACTTGGAAACTCAAACGGTCACAGTTAATATGCCAGCAATCTCTAAATGTAGCCAGACCAAGAGCGTCGATCTTGGTAGGAGCCCCTTCCTGTTTTCCAAATCTTACAATTGGTTTGTTTATGAGGGGTGTGGAAATGCTGTCATGATGGATGCTGATGGTAGTCTTCTCACCGGGTGTTCCGCCACTTGTAGCAGTGACGCTCTTAGAGTTAGTAACAAATGTTTTGGCACGAGTTGTTGCCAAACCACAATTCCCGGTTATCTCAAGTTGTTCAGCATGAATGTCACAAGTTTGGTAAGTCAGGATGGAGATAGAGCTTGTGGGTCTGCCTACTTGGTGGATAAGAATTCACATGCTAAAGGAAGGTTTTCGAAAAACACTCTTATTCCGATATCACTGCTGTGGACTCTAGGAGACCTTGATGACGATCAAGTCACTTGTTGCAACGGCAATGGGAAGTCAAGAGTTATAGTGGATCTAGGTAATGGTACATCAGTAGACACTTGGAAATGCTACTATGATAAGCCATTAAAAGGAAACCCTTATTTATCTAATGGATGCTATGGTATGTAATTCTATATTTGATTAGTACTACTGTTTATTTGCGTGTTTGCTGTTTTACCCTGTAACCATCTCTTATATTAGATAGCGAAGAGTGTACAAGGTGCAAGAATGATGGAGGTATCTGTTACAATGAGGGAAAATATAACGTTGATGGTTTGGTTACCAAATGGAGACAAAATTGTACTCATACTCTTTTCCTTGAAGGTGTAAGGCCCGAGCCTAAACACAAATCACACTTGGGTATTTTTCTAGGTAATGCCTGTTCCCGTGCTTATAATCCATATGTTATGTATATTCTAGGCTATCTGTTCAGGTTCCATTTAGTTATTTAGGGGAGCACATGCACCCCATTACTACTTAGGTATCTGAGGTGCCTAAGAATGCACACCGTGTCTCAAGTTTCAAGATACTAAGAGCATCTCAAACGTGTGCATTATATGTGCATTTTGCACACTACTAGACTCGGCACTTTTAGCGTAGAGTTTATACAAAGATATTTAAATTTGAAAATAAACTTATATGAGATCTTTTATATTTTTGTAAGTTTCTAAAATGGTCCTTTTTTGGCCTCATCATAGTGCAAATTTACAGTGCTAATTAACACTGGAGATGATCTTAAGGGCTCACCTAAGTACCACTTTATTTATTTGTTTCATATCTATGGGTTATAAATTTCTCTACCATTTCCTTGTTAGCACAGGTTTGATAATTTAGTTCTTATTACTCTTGAATCAAATAACTAGATTAATTAGGTTGGCTTAATTTCTCTGCAAAAAAGGTATAATAGACCGTTGTGGCAAATGCAACACCTTTTCGACAAATAAATTGTAGTTTTAACTACAGACATTTTTGAAACTTCTAGACTTCTAGCCATGAAAAAGGGGCAGAATAGTACGAAAATTAGAGCTCCAGTTACGTAGCTTAAAATACGATAGCAAATTAAAGAAAGTTGGCCAAGGGATAAAACCTCTGAGCTACAACACCGACTTGTTGATCTCTTTTAAAGCATTTAGACAATATAGTAACCAACTATCAGGTTTTGTATTGGTCTTCATTCAGGTGTTGGCATAAGCACTGTAATGGTTTTAATCATAACAATCATCTGTGCATCATACAAAGTATACAAGAAAACTAAAACCAGAAGACGGAGAGAGAGTGTTTTTAAACGCGTTAATGGTGAATTACTTTTGAAGCAACAAGAAGAGGCTGGCCCAAATTCAGTTCATAAAACCATACTATTCACGTCACGTGAGTTAGAGAAGGCCACTGACAACTTCAATGAGAACAGAATTCTTGGCCGAGGAGGTCAAGGTACTGTCTACAAAGGAATGTTAGTTGATGGAAGGATTGTGGCGGTCAAGAAATCAAAGATAGCTGATGAAAGCCAGATAGAGCAGTTTATCAATGAAGTGGTCATTCTTTCACAAGTTAATCATAGGAATGTGGTCAGACTATTGGGATGTTGCTTAGAGACGGAGGTGCCTCTGCTCGTTTCTGAATTCATTTCAAATGGAACCGTGTATGACCGTATTCACAATGAGAGTGAAGAGTTCCCATTTTCTTTGAACATGAGATTAAAAGTCGCTTCAGAGGTTGCAGGAGCACTTGCTTACTTGCATTCAGCTACTTCCATTCCAATATATCACAGGGATATCAAAACCACTAATATACTTTTAGATGATCAATACAGAGCCAAAGTTTCTGACTTTGGAACATCAAGGTTCGTCTCAATGGATCAAACTCACTTGACTACCTTAGTCAAAGGCACATTTGGCTACCTAGATCCCGAGTATCTCCAATCTAGCCAATTAACTGAAAAAAGCGATGTCTATAGTTTCGGAGTTGTTTTGGTTGAGCTCTTGACTGGAGAAAAGCCAATATCCTTAGCTAGATCTGATGAAAACATAAGTCTGGCTACACACTTTATGTTGGCTATGGAAGAAGGGCGTGTTATGTCTATTTTTAATGCAGTGGTTATTAAAGAGGGTACTAGGGATGAGCTTCTGCTAGTTGCTAACCTTGCAAAGCGATGCTTAAATCCAGTCGGAAAGAATCGGCCAACAATGAAAGAAGTAACCATAGAGTTAGAAACCATAAGAATGTCACATCTTCGCTCCTTAGTTCTAGCTAATACCAGATCAGTGATTTATGAGGAGGAACTCTCCGTTCCAACTTATTTTGAATCAACATCAACAATGAAAGAAGTAGCTGTAGAGTTAGAAACCATACGAACATCGCACATTCCCTCTATTGGTCGAAAGAATCTGGAATCAGTGTCATTTAGGGAGGAGTAACCCGGCCTAGCCAACTTATGCTGATCGAATCAAAATCAAAAGTCTGAGTTTTAATAACATTACTCAATGATGCAAATAGCCAAATGATCTGCATTTCTTCTGTTATGTAACAAATTAACATCTTCATAGCTGCAACTATTGCTTTTGGGTCTGCATGCGTATACAATTGCTATAATTTTGTTTTTCCTGATTGTAAACTTCCTTTTTGTATTAGAGATACTAAGAATGATATCATGACATGTCACATATGTCTGTTTCACAGGGGTTTTGCCTTTCCATGTTTGTTTCAAACTGTGTTTCATAGTAACGAATTGAACAAGGATGTATGTGAATAATGTGCAGTGTATATGAACAATGTTTTGTGCAGTAAATATAACTTGAATAGATAATAAAAGGGTATGATACATTCGACTGCAATATTGCTATTTATATGTTCCTAAACGACACCATAATGACAGTTATTTGTTTGCCAAAGGTTGTGACTCTTGGGTCCAACTGCTAACAGAAATAACTGTCATCTAACCATGGTTCTACTAACTAAACTTGACTGCATGGGTTAAACATTTTACCCATTTAACAATACATAATTCGACACATAAATACATAAACTATAATTATTGTCTTAAACTTAAAACAGTGAACATTTAACTTTGATCTTAAATTGAATACAGGCTAACATTCTCCCCTCTATTCATTTAGATCAAAAAATCCAGAGTGTTATCTTCAAGTCTTCACACAATGACATCAAAGTCATCTGTGGTTCCACTGCTACTTTCTTCAAGCTTCACTTTGACCTTTCCTTGTTCCATTGCATCTCCACTTGTACCATCCTTCTCTGCAATCTTCTTCTGGCCATGTGAGTCTTTGGCTTCCATTCCAATTTTGCCCTCTCCCACTTTATCTGGCATTTCACCCCAAGGTACCTTTGCAGTTTCATGGTATACCACCATGAGATCAATAAACTTCCTAAAGCATTCCCTAATTGCTTGTCCATCTTCCAAGGTCAGTCCTTGCATTCTAGCAATCACACCCCACTTGTTCTCCAAAGTAACAGTTACATATCCTCCCATGTTTGCCACTGCTTTGTGCAGGCATAGCAAATCAACTTTAATCACTCCAATTCTTGGTGGCAGGGCTTCCAACTTGTCATAATTCAAATAAACCAAGTAAAACCATTTGATAACATCTTCAAACTTCTTGCTTATGACTGCCCAGTTTCTAAACACCACTTCATCCTTTTGTATCAGATTCATGAAGGACACGAATCTATTGTATGAGTTCACTGTTAGTGCATATAATTCTCCATTCCATGAGATGTAGTCATCATCTGCATAATCATGGGATCCCTTTTTGTCCCATGCCAATTCTTCTAGGCCTTTTATCAAAGATGATTCTGTGCTTGGATCTATAGATGCATAGTAATCTTCCAAGTACTTGTTATGATCATCTATTACCTGCTTTGGCCCCCAAATCAATTCATTTGTGCTTTCCATCTTTACATAACCTGGTTCTTCTTCATACCTGTTTCTTAGTTTGCATCTGTTTCCACTGATCTCCAAATTGAACCCTTGTGCCTCAAGCAATTCATAACTAAGAACATTTAAAGTAACCTCTGGTGTGTATTGCACTTTTCCTACCACAATTTCTCCATTGTTTGTTTTAACCAAAGCACTGCCTAAACCATGTGAGAATATAAACATTCTCACAGTTTCCTCTATTCCAACCATTTTAAATCTATGTTGCAAATCACAAAACAAATCTGTTGTAGGACACATGTGAAAATCATAACTATGACTAACATACCAAATTTGATTCCAGTTTCCAAGATCTGAATCCTCCACCATGTAATCAACCAATACATGTACTTTGGCTGGGTATCGAATTGCCTCATCATGGCTTGTGTTGCCTGCATCATTCCCATGTTTCTTTTCACCATGTTTCTCAGTCCCACGCTTTTCACACATCCAATAAGTGTGTCCCCTAGTTTTACAGATATAACATCTTGCACGTTTCTCTTTTCTTGTTTTCACCACAGTCTCTTTTCCCTTGTTTGAATCTTCCTTCACAACTTGATTCTCCTTTTTCTTTGCAGCGTTAAATGCTTCATTTTCTAACACTTTGCTTACCAGCATCTCCTTTCCTTTAGGGGAAATGCTTTTTCTCCTATTGTTCCACTGGTACACCCTCTTGGGTGTCTCCCTTAACAAGTATCTGCCATGTTTGAAACCAGACGATGGTGGCATCTCCCAGGGACTAGAGCCATAGCTCTGATACCATTGTTTCACAGGGGTTTTGCCTTTCCATGTTTGTTTCAAACTGTGTTTCATAGTAACGAATTGAACAAGGATGTATGTGAATAATGTGCAGTGTATATGAACAATGTTTTGTGCAGTAAATATAACTTGAATAGATAATAAAAGGGTATGATACATTCGACTGCAATATTGCTATTTATATGTTCCTAAACGACACCATAATGACAGTTATTTGTTTGCCAAAGGTTGTGACTCTTGGGTCCAACTGCTAACAGAAATAACTGTCATCTAACCATGGTTCTACTAACTAAACTTGACTGCATGGGTTAAACATTTTACCCATTTAACAATACATAATTCGATACATAAATACATAAACTATAATTATTGTCTTAAACTTAAAACAGTGAACATTTAACTTTGATCTTAAATTGAATACAGGCTAACAATGTCATGATGAATAAACGACATTTAGGTCCATCATTGACGATTGTGGGCTTGAGTCTGTTATGATTTCATGCTATGTGTCACTTCTATATACACATTCTCTAATAACAAAATATACAATGATAAAATATACCGATGCGGTCTACTATCCAACACAGTCTCAAGAGTGCATCTGATCCCAAGTCCTAGTCGGCTGTGTGTTGAAGCATAATTCCGCCGGGCAGGTATTGACGGCTCTCACGTGCCATTCATCCTCATCCTGAGCCTAGAAGTGTGCTACAAGCATAAAAGAGCCGGTTAGAAGGAGTCTCGATACCAGAGCCCTGGGACCACCCTCCGACTATCAAGTCAGTGCTCTACTTGAGAGAGTATACATATAATATGTGTTATATGAATGTAGGCATGATATAAGTATGAAGGGATGCACCCTCCAACATGAAGGACCAAGGATGAAGGACCAAGATGAAGGACGGAGCATGAGGGGATGCACCCTCTAGTTAAGAATGATTTTAGAGACAGAAAGTAGAGAGAGGTGGGTGGTATAGAATGAATAGAATGAATATACAACCACGTGGTTGTATTTATAGTACATTAGTTACCGTAAATGATGTCATCATATGAAACATATCCCAAGGGTGCATGATGAAGGATGTCATCAACAAATTGCTATTGCTTGAAAAATTACTTTCGTTTGCTGCATGATTCTTTTATAAAAAAATTATTGCCTTTCTTGCTATAATGTTTTTTAGAAGGAATTGCATATGTATCCTTACAAAATCTCAAAATTACACATATATCCAATTTAAAATCATAATTACAAATATACCCTTCTTAAGCTTTATAAATGTCATATGTACCCAAATTGTTGATTTTTATACAAGTAAAACAAAATAATGATATCATACTATTTTATAAAACATTTATACCTTCATAAAAAAGAAATACTTAAAATTAAACATTACAAGTTCTTAAGCTAAAAGTACAACTAATTAAAACACATTTACTAACATTAAATACAATACAAAGCAATTTTAATATGGTCAAGATATAGTCAATTAATTAACTGGTCAATAAATACAATTAATGCAGTTATTAAAACACCCCTTACATAAGAAATACAAATTACCAAGCATATTGTACAACCAACTTAAACACAATTCCTGTATTAAATGTCACTAATATAAATAATAAAGCACATTATACAAATATTCAAACCCGAACGGGCAGCAACAGGGCAAACGGGCTCGAGCCCGAACAGGCACGGGCCAACGGGCTCGAGCTCGAGCCTGAACGGTTTACAACTCCTAGCTATCACTTTTGCCTTTTGATGTCATTAACATTTATTTTAAGGTACCAACCGCTGCAATGCGCGGGTACCCTACTAGTATATAATTAATTATACATTAACCATTATACCCTTAGTTTTCTTGTTGTTGGCTAGAGTATAACCACGCACAATCACAAAAGAGTTACCTCTATCAATTTTATTTTATTTTTTATTTTTATTGTTTTTTTTCGTATACCAAACGTAATTCTTATCAAGTTTAATTATACCATGTTCTACCAACACAAAAACCAAACTACCATTCTTGTTTATTACTCGTACTGTCCTATATTTGATCTTCAACCAACAATTATAGATTGGAAATTTTCGATGTCATCATTTCTATTAAAAGGCCAAAGAAATACTGATAAACTTTATTTCAATGCGTACTGAAATTAATCTTCCCAACCCCAATTGAGTATAACATTGATACTTACATATCGTAGATGGGTTTTCTTAGAGGCATATGTTATTTGTATATTAAAATAAATATATATGAGTTTTTGGCCCTCTCAAAATACAAGATGTATATATCTTTGGCCCGCTCACAATAAAAGTTCTAGCTGCGCTAATGCTCAAAGGATGAAAATGTAACAATGGTAAAGAACTCACAACAACAACCAATTACACCCAGCCAACTACCCATTGGTATAGTTTTATTAATCAAAATGCTACAGCAGATAAATCCCAAATGGTGCTTACCAAACAATACACAAGATAATGGTTAATCCCTTTTAGAAGGGCATCAACCTTTAACCTCACTTACAGTTAACATTCACACTCAGATCACCCAAATAAAGAGATTGGGTGATGAACAAAGATCAATACAGACTAACAAATATCAAGAATGATATCAAAAGACTAAGACTAAATACAAGAAAGAAAACTATAACTGTGTGAAAGGGAAAAATGAGAGTTATCAAAACCCTAGATCCGGATGAGATGTTTTATAGCCACATGTTATAATTAAGCCCTCCAAGATCCATTCACTAGCTAAACTTAGCTGCAACTTAACACAACTTTAGAATAACCAACTTTGGCCCCTAGACTTTACTAACACAAGGTTGACCCTCAGTTTGACCACTTTAGCCAACACCCTCTCTCAAACTGAACCTGGGAAACCATAACAACTCAAACCTGCACATCACTTAGCAAACAAGTCAAACAAGCTCAACTGACTACACAACTTTTTATGCTGAGCAGTCCCAAGAGCTTTAGTTAGAATATCAGCAGTTTGATCTGCTGGAGAAACTTTCTCAGTTTTGATAATACCAGCAGAAACCTTTTCTCTAACCACATGAACATCAATTTCAGAATGTTTTATTTTTTTCATGAAAAACAGGATTTGCAGTAATTTGAATTGCTGAATACTATCACTATAAAGACTAATAGGATACATGCTTTTAACTTGTAAATAGTGCAAAACATTTGAAATCCAAATAACTTCACATGTAGCACTAGCCATACATCTATACTCAGCTTAAACTGAGGATCTAGACACAATAGCCTTCTTCTTACTTTTCCAAGAGACCAGGGTTTTACCAAAAAATTCACAAAAGCCTAAAACAGACCTTCTTGTTTTAAGACACTTAGCCCAATCTGAATCAGTAAAACACCTCATCTTTAAGTCATTTTCTTTAAAAAATCGTAGTCCAATACTAGGTGAATTTTTAAGGTACCTTAAAACTCTTAAAGCCATTTTCAAATGTGACTGTAATGGTGAATGCATATGTTGGCTAAGGCAATGCACAACATATGATATATCTGGCCTAGTATGAGTCAGATATATAAGTTTTCCCAAAAGTTTTTGATATTCACCAATGTTTTTAAGAAACTTATCAGACTCTGTCTCATCAACAAACAAAACACTATTCTCAGGCAAAGGAGTAGTGACTGGTTTTGCTGCAAGTAAACCAAACTCATGCAGCAATTTCAGACAATACTTCCTCTAAGACATACAAACACCACTTTCATTTTCCAAGACCTTAATACTCAAAAAATATTTAAGGATACCAAGATCTTCATCATGAACTTATGATGAGACGAAAAATGTTACGTTTTTAGGGGTCGGTTTGAGTCCTAATTCGTATGTTTTTGGTTTGGATTTCACCCAAAGTCGTTTCTTTTCTCATTTTAGGTACTTTTGAAGGGAAAATCTCAAAAGAAGCATTTTCGGGCGTTTTCGGAGTGAAAAAGTGCGGAAAACAACAAAATCTCAAAAGACCTTGAAGATTACAGAAGGTGACGCCGTCACACTCTACAAGGTGACGCCGTCAGGAACAAGTGAAGTCCAGAAGTGGAAAAATTACTCGTGACGGGCCAGAGAGTTCGTAGTGCAATTTGGTGACGCCGTCAACCTAGGCCGTCAGATCTGGAACCAGCAATTATGACCACGTCAACTGAGGCCATCAGGAAACCCTAATCGCCGAGCTGACGACGTCACCTATTGGGCTGACGCCGTCAGCCCGCGTTTTCTATATATATAGAACGATTTTCTTTATTTTATATAACCTAAGAGAGTCTAGTGTCGAATTTTGGAGTGGAGAACTTTAGGGTTAAACCCTAGTACATGTATTACAGACCTTAGAGGGTATCTTAACCCCTCTAACTTGCATGTTTAATCCAAGATAAGTCTTTATTCATACAATATGTCTATGTGTTGTGTGATTTATGCTTGTGCTTGTCTTTCTTTCAACATGCTAGGCTAATTTACTTTGTGTTTGCTTAGATCTAATGAAACCTAACTATTGATTATCATGTGATGTGTATGTTGTGATTGTGTTTGGGTGAATGTTTCATCTACGTTAGACT
>LBNU01013762.1:8428-41348 GCA_014162995.1 Artemisia annua
AAAATATTAAAGACTTTTATTATTATTGTATCTTTTGAACTCTTAAACTTTTGGGACTACATGTAAAACATATTAACCTTTCATGGTTTATGTTTATTAAATATTATATGTATGAAAACTTGTTTATTATGTTTGTACTATGTGATCAATATATAGCACCTCATGTCCCTTCCGCTGCAATACGAAAATGGGGGTGTTATAGTTTTGTTGGGGTGGTTGTTGTGGTGGTGTGTTGTTGGGATCAAGGATATTACCACCTTCCATGTTGGCGGATGGTAATGGTTACGAACAAAGACACGAAGAAATAAGATAGACTAAAGAAAAACCTAGAAATATAAAATAAAAATCTCACTAGAAAGGAATCTAGTGAGTAGACCTAATAAAATAAAGATTCAACCTAAACAATAACTATTCCCCGGCAGCGGCGCCAAAAACTTTGATGCGCGGGATTGCGACTACGCACTAGGGTTTTACTTCTAAAGGGATCTTGAGAAGCTTGCAATCCCCACCAGGCAGTGTACCTGACCGATGTAGTATAGTGTAGTGGCAAGTACCGGGGGATTGATCGTTCTCTGCGGGAATAGTGTCGTTAGGATTGAAACGCTACTCTAATAGGTCTAGGGGTGAGGGAAGATTCTTTTTGTATTTTATTATTTTTAGGAAAGCGAGTAAAAATCTCGGGTTTGAAGGAGTGGGCAGAATTAGTTGCTAGTCAACTAACCCAAATAACTACTAATGCAAATAAAATAAAATAACAAGAAAATAAATGTTTGTGAAAACTATATGGAGAGAAGTGTGTTTACTTAGATTTCCTTACTCCCTAACTATCTTTTACCGATTGAATAGTGTGTATTAATTGCGTGAATGACGGATTGTATTCCTTAATACCAGTCGTGTGGGTGTGTACGGACTTCCCCAACTTTATAAGCTCCTACTTCACTCCTATGTCGAGCCGGCTAAGAAGCTCCTAACATGGGATCATTAGAATTCTCTCATGCATTAAATACAATCAAATAACCTTAGTACACCTTGGTTCATGTTTCTTAAGACGTTCAAGCATGTTACCAATTGGAAGTCTGCCAGTTTTCTTAAGCCTAACATCAATAAACATTCATCCAATACAATTAATAACACATCATTCAATCAATAATCAATAGTTAGGTTTCATTAGATCTAAGCAAACACAAAGAAAACCTAGCCTAGCATGTTAAACAAAAGACAAGAACAAGATAGAATCAAACAACACATAGACATATTGAATGATTAATTGATTACGTATCTTCATTGTAACATGGAAGATCTCAAGGTAAAAAAAACCTTGAAAAAGCTGCTAAAATTCGTCTAGGGTTTCTCCCTAACAAGTTCCACCCAAGTTCCACATTAATGACTAAAAATTATGAGAATATATATAGAAAATCAGATCTGACGGCGTCACGTTATAGCCTTGACGCCGTCACCTCGCCGTGATTAGGGTTTCTTGATGGCCTTCTTGACGCCGTCCCCCTTTAATCTCCCAAAATCCATTCTGGCCTATCAAGGCTTGACGCCGTCAGCTCCATGCTTGACGCCGTCTGGAGTACTATTCCAGCAGATTTTAGCACTTTGTCGAATTCTTCACTTTAATGCTCCAAAAATGTCCAAAATGCTTCCTTTTCCAGAATTTCTCTCCGAAGTACCTAAAATGTCAAAAGGAAAAATTTAGGGCAATATATGATCAAATAAATACGATTTAGGGCTTAAATGACCCCCAAAAAGCGGTACACTTTTCGCCTTATCACATAGACATATTGAATGATTACTTATCTTCAATGAAACATGGAAGATTTAAGGGTATGAAACCCTTAAAAAGTGCAGGAAGTTCGTACTTGGGTTACACCAAAACTGATCTTCTCCAAAGTTACACACTTTTAATGAAAGAAAATCCTAAAATATATATAGATTTTACACTCTGACGGCGTCAGCTTTTAGACTCTGACGCCGTCAACTCACCACGTTTAGGGTTTTCAGATCACCTAGATCTACTTCTGACGCCGTCACCTTGTAAATCCTCCTGGGCCATCTCTCTTTAGCATTACACCTGACGGCCTACACTTCTTAACACCTGACGCCGTCAGGCGTTAAGTCTTGAATTCTTCCCTTGGGCGTTTGGTAAAGTCTGAATCCAACTCCTTTGTCTTCAAGTGACGGCGTCAGCTTATAGCTCCTGACGCCGTCAGGTAGGATTTCCAGCATGCTTTTGAGACTTTGTCGTTTTCTTCACTTTTATGCTCCAAAAACGTCCAAAATGCAATGTTTTCCAGAATTCCTCCCAACAGTACCTAAAATGACAAAAGGAACAATTTAAGGCAATATTTGATCATAAAATCACGATTTAGGGCTTAAATGACCCCCTAAAAGCGTAACACTTTTCGCCTCATCATGTGTCAAATACCCGGCGAAAGTAATAAAAAAAATATACATATATTAGGTGAAAAAATGTTAAGGGCTTTACGGTAAAAGTCAACGCAAAAGTTAAGGGCCATTACTGTAACTTTTCTAAGTGAAAAAATGTCAAGGGATTAATGTATAAAGTCAACGCAAATGACAATGATCAAAACTGTAACTTTTATAAGTTTTTAATGATCAAAATTTCGTACATTGGTAAGTATTTAAAAGTATATTACGTATGTTGACAATAAAATAAGTATGTTACGTATATCAGTTAATTTGAAAAAGTTTGTTACGTACGTTCAGCCTTCACCCTAAACTTAACAAGTAGGTTGGATCAATTCCAAATTAATTGCAAAGTGTCGTGTGACTAGTGGTACATTGCAAAAACTCGAAACATGGTTACTTGCACCATTTAGCCTTCGTGTAGCTCTAAGTTTACATGTGTCTTTGTTTCTTGCCTTGATATAACTGTTCTTATATATACTTCATCCTTCTTAAAATAGTTATATTTTAATTTTTTGAAGTTTTTCTTTTTCAACTTTAACTTTAACCTTTTTTTTTGAGCAACAGGTATGGTGGCTTGAGCCGTTTCACCACCTCAGCGCCATCTCAGCATTTCAGGTTTCACATTCACATACCAAAATACCCTTTTACTAATAATTCAAGTCATTTCTATTTTTTGGGACTTATTTTATTTTCTTTTCCTTATTCTTAAACTAACTAATTTTTCATTCATTCAAATAAAAATATAAATTGTACTGGGAAAAAAAACATACAAAAAAACATAAGAAAAAAAATCAAAAACAATACGAAACTATAAAAATACATCAAATTATCAATAGACTAATTTTCTTGGTGATGTCGTTGACAATGATGCTCCATAAGATCTCGTTGAAGACTTTCGTGTGTTTATCTATCACGTAATCCTTTGACTTTCCTCCGTTGTACAACGCATCTCTCGATCCAAGTACGTTGCATATTTTAATTACGGACTGATATACAATTCGTTTAATTCACTTATCGCATACTTTTATCTTTCAAAATCATGTTATGCAATATGATGCATGTACATGATACTTCGTAGCTTTTTGATAGTCCAAGCACCCGTCAGTTGTTGAATAAATTCCCCAACATCCTGTAGGACACCAAAAGCTTGTTCAACATCCTTTCGTGCACTGATAACATCAAATAGTTCTGTTATTTTAGTGTTAATTTCCCTTGATTATGCTCATCTTTAGTATCATTTTGTTAGGATATATACTCTTATTTGTTTATATTCTGTTTTCAGGTCAAAACGAGCATTGGAACGAAAGAACGCGGATTTGGAAGGTTTTAAATGAAAATCATTGAAGTATGCTTAAAAGTACACTAACTACGGCGTAGATGCTATCTACGCCTACGCCGTAGTTACCCTTTTTATGAAGACTGAAGTCAACGACCACTACGGCATAGTTGGCCATACCAACTACGACGTAGATGCTACTACGAGACATTCTACGGACATAGTTATCATTCAAGCTATGCCGTAGAAACTTCATTCCAATACTTAGAAGAAATTTCGTTGCCTTTTATGAAACTACGGCATAGTTCCTCATCTGGCTACGTCGTAGATGTGTTAACGAGAGTTCTACGGCGTAGCAGAAGACCCAACTACGGTGTAGTTGGAATTAACAAAGGCTATGGCGTAGCTAAACTTAATGGCTACGCCATAGCAAAGTCGAGACTATAAATACAAGCCCTAATTCCACATTTCAATAATCACTTTCTCACATACGGAAGTCAGGGAGGAATTAGGGAGCAAGGAGGACGAAATTCTTCAGCATACAAGTCATTTCAAAGGGAGAATTCACGCTTCAACCATAAGTTTTATCATTCATAATCTTTGTATCGAATTTATGTTTTCATTTATCATGTTAAACATTTGTTTTCTGCATTTATAAATATGAGTGGCTAAACACCTTTGTTGTTAGCCTAGTTATGAAATTTTTATTGTTATGATTTAGTTTTCTCGCATTTCATATCGTTTTATTTGTATACTTTCTTAGCATGTTTTATGACACCTTTGTTTCAGTAGTGATGATGTTTGGTAGTTCCATTGAGGCTAGGAGAATTGACCATAGGACCCATAGCGGATAAGGGTGTGTTTGGTGATAAGAATTGACCATAGGACTATCACCATTCGTGTGGAAATTTCAATGAACAACCACCTACCAAACTGACTTGCTTAAGGAATGAGGGGGGATGTAAGTTCCGACCGGCCGCATCCCGTTAGACTATTCTAAGTTAGTAGAGGCACTTATAGACTATTGCACGTTGTATTAGCCAGCCAACTCTTGTAATCATTAGGTTACAAGAATAGGGCAGGGTGAAAGATAGGATAGGAGATTTAACCATCTCAGTCTATCGACTTGAATCCCGAGATGAAACGATAGGATGCATTAATTAGAAATCTTGTCATGATAATAACAAGAGTAATAATTATGTTAATACATTTTTCCCAACGGATTTCTATTCATCTTATTATTTCTTTCCTTGTTTTATTTCATTTCTTTAGTATTAATCAATTAATCATAAACCCCCTTTTAAAACTGTGACATTAGATTTAGATAATATCCGCACGCATAGCTCTTGGGATGACCTCGGCTTTACCGTTAGCTATACCATACACGACCGGTTACACTACCCAATAGTGCATTAGGTAGACCTTAGGTAGACGAGCAACTTATAAATATTGAAACCTGGTAGGTACATCATGCATCATGCACCTTCTTGACGCCTTTTTATAGTGACAATGTTTCTCGTCTCCTGCCATCGTATATGATTTCAAAATAGTTTCCCATTGTGGGTAAATCCCATCAGCTAGGTAATACCTTTTTTCATATGTAACTCTGTTTACTTCAATGGGAGCCACAGGGGCCTTTTTTATCAATAAAGTCATTGCATAACGGAGGATTATTTAAAACATTAGATTGTTATTCGCACCCGTTATCTAAAAAAATGCATGTCTATAGCACCGCTAAAATATCGCAGCGGAAGTTTGTGTCATTGGGGTATTACTTCATAGTTCACAGTACAAGTTATAGAAAACGACTCTAAATGAGATGTTTTGAAATAAATTATCATCCGATTTAAGTATTTGTACAAGTTTTATAAGTCTAATTATCTTACATTTCCATAACATAAATGAAATTTACTAATACACTCTTATATGTCAAAAAAAACCTTACCTTTTGTCGTTTTTCGGTTTTATAAGTATAGTTATGCTGGTTAGTGTCTATGTTATTCCTAACCCTTAAATAATCATGAATCGGTTTTTATGTCCTTAGAACTGTATTTAAATGTATATATAAATATTATATTAGTCATGTCATAGCCTTAATTATATCAAAACATAAGCCAATTTACAAAATTAGATTTGTGATTCAACACAAAATTTTTGGCAGCTCACTACGGTCTAATGGAAATGATCATATCTATAGTTCTACAAGTCCGTTGGATGCGGCGTTTTTGGCTACATTTTAAGTTAATTTCTTATCTACATTTGATAAAACTGGACCGAGTCACAGAACTGAGCAGAACCATAAGAATTTTACAAATGAAATCTGTGAGGCAGTTTTTTACGTCTTTTACTGTTTTGGCTCTAATTTACTCATAAGGATGAGTTTTGGGGCGAGCCAAGCGGCGAAACGACCACGAGACATAGATATACCATCCTAACATATTCCCTAAGTTTCATGGTTTACTGATTTGTGTAGCAAATTCGTCAATTTTAAAGTTTCCAAATCATATCTAGGGCTTGTTTTGGTGGTTTTTAAATATCAATTCACGTGTACATGATGCGTGGATTGCAGTCTACGCAAAAGGTTTTACCTGTCAAGGGATCTTGAGAAGCTTGCAATCCCCACCAGGCAGTGTACCTGACCGATGTAGTATAGTGTAGTGGCAAGTACCGGGGGATTGATCGTTCTCCATAGGGAATAGTGTTCGTTAGGATTGAAAACTACTCTAGTTAGGTCTAAGGGTGAGGGATAATTCTTTTTGTATTTTTACATTTTTATGAAAGCAATTCAAATCTCGGTTTTGAAGGAGTGGGCGGAATTAGTTGCTAGTCAACTAACCCAATAAACTACAAATGCAATAAAAATAAAATAACAAGAAAATAAATGTGAGAAAAACTAATATGGCGAAAAACGTGTTTACTTAGGTTTCACTACTCCCTAGCTATCTTTTATTAGTTGATTAGTTTGTTACAATTGCGTGGATGACGGGTTGTATTCCTTAATACCATTTGTGGGGGCGTGTACGTCCTTCCCCAACTCTATAAGATCCTATCTCTTCCTATGACGACACGTTTAGTATCCTATCATGGCCTCATTAATATTCTCTTATGCATTAAACACAACCAATTAAATCGTAGTACACATCCGATTCATGTTTCCTAAGACGTTCAAGCAAGTTACCAATTGGAAGTTAGCCAGTTTTCTTAAGCCTAACATTGAAATCATTTATCCACAACAATTAACAACCAACCATCAACCAATAGTCAATAGCTAGGTTTCATTACATCTAAGCAAACACAAGAAAAGCCTAGCCTAGCATGTTAATGTAAAGACAAGCATAAGATAGAATCAAACAACACATAGACATATTGATTGATTAATGGAAGACTTATCTTTAATTAAGCATGGATGAAACAAGGGTGAAAAAACCCTTGAAAATGCTGTTAAACTCGACCTAGTGTTTATCCCAAAGTTCTCCCAAAAGTTCTCTCTCTAATGAATGAAAAATAGAAAACTATATATAGATTTTACATCTTGATAGCGTCACGTTGTAGCCCTTGACGCCGTCACCTCGCCACCAAAATAACTCTCGGATTGCTCAGATCCAACTTTGACGTCGTCACCTTGTAATGGTCTCTGGGCCGTCTCCTTTTGTTCCAACACGTGACGGCCTAGGCGTCACAAAGAGTGACGTCGTCACTCTTTAAATCCCAAAATCTTTCTGGCGCGTCTCGTGTAAACTTCATATCTACCTCTTTATCAACACATGACGCCGTCACCTTGTAAGGTGTGACGCCGTCAGGTACTGTTTCCAGCATATTTTTGAGACTTTGTCGTTTTCTTCACTTTTATGCTCCAAAAACGTTCAAAATGCTTCCTTTTCCAGATTTCTTCTCCAAAGTACCTAAAATGACAAAAGGAACGATTTAAGGTAATCTTTGATCAAATAATTACGGATTAGGGCTTAAATGACCCCCTAAAAGCATAACACTTTTCGCCTCATCAAATACCCTTACACTTGAGATTTGCTTGTCCTCAAGCAAATGCACTTTTATTCTAATCAAAATACAAGCTAGGGGTCATTTAACACTAATATAAAAGTAATTACAACAAATGATCATTCCATTTCATTCAAAATAAGCACGGAAATTATACACTAGCACCTCACAAATAGTGTTTGGATACTCACATCTCTCGGGTGTTATAAATGTATATATCACAAATGAAAATGGAAAATATCTGTCACTACATGTCATGACAAATAGATTACCATAGGCTTGGGAAAGGATCAAAAACCTCCACCACTTTGGCGTAAGCACCTAGGATAAACTATCAAAGAGGTCTTTCAAAGGGTTATAATGTTAGGTGTAGGGATATGATAAACACGGTTTGTTGGATAAAGGCAATCTTTACTGGTGGCAAGTTAATCATCTTAGTCAATTACATGTACAATGTGGTGTTGCTAAGCTAAGACTCGACTCGACTTAAACTAATAAAACAATAATAACAAAATTTTAAAATAAACATAAAAGGAAACGGGATGGTAGTCCGTATGCTTTTTCCACTTTTTTTCTACTTTATTTTATTTTTTATTTTTTTTTTTGCATACACTCTTGCCCTACCATCCAAAATAATACATCAAGGGGGCTCGGTTCTCCCCTTACACTTGAACTTTTACATACTTTACAAATAACTATTCTAATGGCTCGAATTAAGGTAATCGAAACACTTGGAGTACTTTAAAATATTAACGCACATATGGGGGAAATAATTTGTCACACCCTGAATTTACCTGTTATGGGCAGCGGATTTGAATACCCGGGTGTAACTTTCATGGCATCTCATCACAGGATTATATTGAACGACCTAAAGTGTCGTTTAGAAAATACACGTTTGATCATAAATAAAATCAGAGTTTACAAAACATAGGTCCCCAAGTATTGTTGCAAATTTTAAAACAAAGTCACACATTGATCAAACGTTACATAAGTGCATAAAGGAAAGTGATACAAGTCGACCCCGCGACTTCAAAATGATGGTCCATANTAGTATAGTGTAGTGGCAAGTACCGGGGGATTGATCGTTCTCCACAGGGAATAGTGTTCGTTAGGATTGAAAACTACTCTAGTTATGAAAGCAATTAAAATCTCGGTTTTGAAGGAGTGGGCGGAATTAGTTGCTAGTCAACTAACCCAATAAACTACAAATGCAATAAAAATAAAATAACAAGAAAATAAATGTAAGAAAAACTAATATGGCGAAAAATGTGTTTACTTAGGTTTCACTACTCCCTAGCTATCTTTTATTAGTTGATTAGTTTGTTACAATTGCGTTGATGACGGGTTGTATTCCTTAATACCATTTGTGGGGGCGTCTACGTCCTTCCCCAACTCTATAAGATCCTATCTCTTCCTATGACGACACGTTTAGTATCCTATCATGGCCTCATTAATATTCTCTTATGCATTAAACACAACCAATTAAATCGTAGTACACATCCGATTCATGTTTCCTAAGACGTTCAAGCAAGTTACCAATTGGAAGTTAGCCAGTTTTCTTAAGCCTAACATTGAAATCATTCATCCACAACAATTAACAACCAACCATCAACCAATAGCCAATAGCTAGGTTTCATTACATCTAAGCAAACACAAGAAAAGCTAGCCTAGCATATTAATGTAAAGACAAGCATAAGATAGAATCAAACAACACATAGACATATTGATTGATTAATGGAAGACTTATCTTTAATTAAGCATGGATGAAACAAGGGTGAAAAAACCCTTGAAAATACTGTTAAACTCGAGCCAGTGTTTATCCCAAAGTTCTCCCAAAAGTTCTCTCTCTAATGAATGAAAAATAGAAAACTATATATAGATTTTACATCTTGACAGCATCACGTTGTAGCCCTTGACGCCGTCACCTCGCCACCAAAATAACTCTCAGATTGCTCAGATCCAACTTTGACGTCGTCACCTTGTAATGGTCTCTGGGCCGTCTCCTTTTGTTCCAACACGTAACGGCCTAGGTGTCACAAAGGGTGACGTCTTCACTCTTTAAATCCCAAAATCTTTCTGGCGCGTCTCATGTAAACTTCATATCTACCTCTTTATCAACACATGACGCCGTCACCTTGTAAGGTGTGACGCCGTCAGGTACTGTTTCCAGCATATTTTTGAGACTTTGTCGTTTTCTTCACTTTTATGCTCCAAAAACGTTCAAAATGCTTCCTTTTCCAGATTTCTTCTCCAAAGTACCTAAAATGACAAAAGGAACGATTTAAGGTAATCTTTGATCAAATAATTACGGATTAGGGCTTAAATGACCCCCTAAAAGCGTAACACTTTTCGCCTCATCAAATACCCTTACACTTGAGATTTGCTTGTCCTCAAGCAAATGCACTTTTATTCTAATCAAAATACAAGCTATGGGTCATTTAACACTAATATAAAAGTAATTACAACAAATGATCATTCCATTTCATTCAAAATAAGCACGGAAATTATACAATAGCACCTCACAAATAATGTTTGGATACTCACATCTCTCGGGTGTTATAAATGTATATATCACAAATGAAAATGGAAAATATCTGTCACTACATGTCATAGCAAATAGATTACCATAGGCTTGGGAAAGGATCAAAAACCTCCACCACTTTGGCGTAAGCACCTAGGATAAACTATCAAAGAGGTCTTTAAAAGGGTTATAATGTTAGGTGTAGGGATATGATAAACACGGTTTGTTGGATAAAGGCAATCTTTACTGATGGCGAGTTAATCATCTTAGTCAATTACATGTACAATGTGGTGTTGCTAAGCTAAGACTCGACTCGACTTAAACTAATAAAACAATAATAACAAAATTTTAAAATAAACATAAAAGGAAACGGGATGGTAGTTCGTATGCTTTTTCCACTTTTTTTTTCTACTTTATTTTATTTATTTATTTATTTTTGCATACACTCTTGCCCTACTATCCAAAATAATACATCAAGGGGGCTCGGTTCTTCCCTTACACTTGAACTTTTACATACTTTACAAATAACTATTCTAATGGCTCGAATTAAGATAATCGAAACACTTGGAGTACTTTAAAATATTAACGCACATATGGGGGAAATAATTAATGTTCTTCCCCATTACTCCATAACACTAGTACTTTACCCATGAATCCCAATCGTCCCAAAACAATATGTACAAGATATGACTCGACTTAGCAACCATGTAATCAATTAGATAATTAACTAAGGGTTTAAACAAATGTTGTNAAGAGGTCTTTAAAAGGGTTATAATGTTAGGTGTAGGGATATGATAAACACGGTTTGTTGGATAAAGGCAATCTTTACTGATGGCGAGTTAATCATCTTAGTCAATTACATGTACAATGTGGTGTTGCTAAGCTAAGACTCGACTCGACTTAAACTAATAAAACAATAATAACAAAATTTTAAAATAAACATAAAAGGAAACGGGATGGTAGTTCGTATGCTTTTTCCACTTTTTTTTTCTACTTTATTTTATTTATTTATTTATTTTTGCATACACTCTTGCCCTACTATCCAAAATAATACATCAAGGGGGCTCGGTTCTTCCCTTACACTTGAACTTTTACATACTTTACAAATAACTATTCTAATGGCTCGAATTAAGATAATCGAAACACTTGGAGTACTTTAAAATATTAACGCACATATGGGGGAAATAATTAATGTTCTTCCCCATTACTCCATAACACTAGTACTTTACCCATGAATCCCAATCGTCCCAAAACAA
Organism: Artemisia annua; assembly: GCA_014162995.1. Classification (NCBI taxonomy): domain Eukaryota; kingdom Viridiplantae; phylum Streptophyta; class Magnoliopsida; order Asterales; family Asteraceae; genus Artemisia; species Artemisia annua. Next base: position 19,914 of record LBNU01013762.1, read on the forward strand.
TATGTACAAGATATGACTCGACTTAGCAACCATGTAATCAATTAGATAATTAACTAAGGGTTTAAACAAATGTTGTCACAATAATGCACTAAAGATGAGTGCATACATGGTAGGCTAAGGCGATTTAGGTGTACATTTGGGGGTGGATTGTAAACAAATTCTTCCTTTAAGTAAAATGCTTAAAGTAATAAACGAAAAAAGATAGGCTCTGAGGGGTGTACTAGGGGTATCGTATACTAAAAATGAGTACATCGCTAAGGTGTGGGAAAATTACTTGACCAATGAAGTCAACGTAATTATAATACAGGTGTAAAACAAGGGTTATCCTAATGCCTCTTATCATGTAGTAAATCCTGACTACACGAATGTAGTCTGACTAGTGGTCTCGGGATGAATCACTAACGCAAGTTCTAGAATCTAAGTACTACCGGTACACTCATAAGTACTAATAATAAATGCTTTTCCTAACAAATCTAGGGGCGAATCTTACATATTTGGGGGAAAATTATTGAGTGGTACGGTTTTTTGTGCTAGTCATACAACTCCTATCCATGAGACGCTCATTAAGACTAAAGTTTTACTCCTATATGTTGTAAAAAATTTTAAATTTGGTGCTAAAATCGCCCTAACAAATATTTCTCTTGGTTTTATTACACACCTACTATTAGACAATCAAAAATCAAGTGTAATTGCATTCNAAATAAAAATATGTAAAAGTAAAGAAGGTAAAAGTATGAAACAAATACTCCCCTGATTCGTTCGGTGTGGATAATGTGGTAACATGGTTAGATCCTCCTCCAAGAAAATGAACGTAAAAAGCTTACCTTCCAAAATATAAATCATCTTCTTGTCCAATATAACCTGTTAAACCTGAGAAAACAATCATGGCAAACCTCGCGTAAAATCGGCTGCAAACTCTATATATAATAAAATCCTAGAAAACGAATAAAGATATAATGCTTGTGGAATGAATATTTGCAGATTCCTGGAGTTTATAAAATATGGGTTTAATGAAACTTTACAATTCCAGCAGAAAAAAAACTTGCAAAATTTTCCAGAATTTTACACCTGACGTCGTTAGGTTATAAATCCTGACGCCGTCAGAGTGACCTGACAAAAATTTTATATTTTGTTTCCGGAAAATTTCCAGAAAAACATATTCCTTAATTCCTGGAATTCTTGCAAAATATTCATTATGACTCGATACAAGCATTTGACTCAAACAAATACTAATATGTATGTTTATTTAATATTGTTATGATTCATGTTCAATCTTGTTCTTATAAACAATTTTGGATTTCCCTTACACTTATCTTTTGCAAAATACCTTTATATGTAGTTAAGATGAAGTTAAAAACAAAATAAAGCATTTTCACAATTTTTTTGAAACATGAACCATAAACAATAAAAATAAACATACGGAAACAAATAAAAACAAATAAACAAATAAAGCTTGGGTTACCTCCCAAGAAACACTTTTCTTTATTAACGAGTCTTGTGGCTAGACTCAAAGTCACGTCCCTACCTGACTTCGTCGTTGGTCACGGTTTCTAGGTCATCTCTAACATACATCTTAAATTCCGGGTCCGATTGCAAATACTCTTTGTAAAAGCCCATTACCTTTTTCTCAATTGCTCCCATAATTCTCCTGGCAATCTCTTTATCAACTTTATATTTAGGCTCGAGGGTTAAGCAATCCTTATAAAAAAGGCTCATATTTTCCCATACATAATCCATGCCCTTTTTCTTATCTTCTTCATTAATGTCCTCAATTGCACTAATATTATATTTATCTAGTTGAGGCACAAAACGAAACTCCTTCATCTTACTGGGCATCCTATATGTGATTCTATCAGTTTCATTAGAAAATTGAACTGTTCCATCCAACCGATCATAACTTAACTTGGACTCCTCGACGAATGGCTTACCTAACACGACATGAGATAAGCTACAATCTATAACACTTGCCAAGTCCTCAACAACCATGAAGTCAATGACATAAGTAAAGTTCCCAACAAAAACATGTAAACCTTTAACTCTCCCGACAAAATTACAAATTCCACCGGGGTATTTGGGATCTCTCCTAGGTCCAGGCCTTGTATTCACTATATCATTATAAACACTCGAAGACATAACGTTGATTGGGGATTCAAAATTAATGTAAGATTGATCAACATACTTGTATCAAATCATACATGGTATCTTAACGTTCCAAGGGTTACCCTTTTTTATTTTTGGATCAATTTTAACGAAGGGAGATTGAGGGTTATCGATTATGTTGTTGTAATAGGCGATTTCTTCCTTAGTGGGGTATAGATTGAAATATTCGTCACCTAATCCCTCATCTTTCTTTCCCTCTAAACTTCCATAATCCACAAGATCATCATGTTCTAAATCCTTGCTTGCGTACAAGGCGCCTTCTAGGTCATTAAATACATGATCGAGCTCAGCATCAATTAACTTATTAAACTCCCTAAGCTCACTTTCAAATTGGTTACGCAATGGCGCTACTTCGTCAGGTATAAGGGGTGGATTCGCGTTCTCCATAATGGCAAACGGAATAGTCAATGAAAAGGTTTTTACGAACAAAGACACAAAGAAAAGATAGACTACGAGAAAGCTAATAAGAGGAAAAATAAAAATCTCACTTGATATGAATTTAATGAGTAGACCTAAATAAAAATAAAATTCAACCTAAACAACAACTATTCCCTGGCAGCGGTGCCAAAAACTTGATGCATGGATTGCAGTCTACGCAAAAGGTTTTACCTCTCAAGGGATCTTGAGAAGCATGCAATTTCCACCAGGCAGTGTACCTGACCGATGTAGTATAGTGTAGTGGCAAGTACCCGGGGATTGATCGTTCTCCACAGGGAATAGTGTTCGTTAGGATTGAAAACTACTCTAGTTAGGTCTAAGGGTGAGGGATGATTCTTTTTGTATTTTTATATTTTTATTAAAGCAAGTAAAATCTCGGTTTTGAAGGAGTGGGTGGAATTAGTTGCTAGTCAACTAANACGAGAAAGCTAATAAGAGGAAAAATAAAAATCTCACTTGATATGAATCTAATGAGTAGACCTAAATAAAAATAAAATTCAACCTAAACAATAACTATTCCCTGGCAGCGGCGCCAAAAACTTGATGCATGGATGGCAGTCTACGCAAAAGGTTTTACCTCTCAAGGGATCTTGAGAAGCATGCAATTCCCACCAGGCAGTGTACCTGACCGATGTAGTATAGTGTAGTGGCAAGTACCCGGGGATTGATCGTTCTCCACAGGGAATAGTGTTCGTTAGGATTGAAAACTACTCTAGTTAGGTCTAAGGGTGAGGGATGATTCTTTTTGTATTTTTATATTTTTATTAAAGCAAGTAAAATCTCGGTTTTGAAGGAGTGGGTGGAATTAGTTGCTAGTCAACTAACCCAATAAACTACAAATGCAATAAAAATAAAATAACAAGAAAATAAATGTGAGAAAAACTAATATGGAGAAAAACGTGTTTACTTAGGTTTCACTACTCCCTAGCTATCTTTTATTAATTGATTAGTTTGTTACAATTGTGTGGATGACGGGTTGTATTCCTTAATACCATTTGTGGGGGCGTGTACGTCCTTCCCAACTCTATAAGATCCTATCTCTTCCTATGACGACACGTTTAGTATCCTATCATGACCTCATTAATATTCTCTTATGCATTAAACACAACCAATTAAATCGTAGTACACATCCGATTCATGTTTCCTAAGACGTTCAAGCAAGTTACCAATTAGAAGTTAGCCAGTTTTCTTAAGCCTAACATTGAAATCATTCATCCACAACAATTAACAACTAACCATCAACCAATAATCAATAGCTAGGTTTCATTACATCTAAGCAAACACAAGAAAAACCTAGCCTAGCATGTTAATGTATTGCCAAGCATAAGATAGAATCAAACAACACATAGACATATTGATTGATTAATGGAAGACTTATCCTTAATTAAGCATGGATGAAACAAGGGTGAAAAACCCTTGAAAATACTGTAAAACTCGACCTAGGGTTTATCCCAATGTTCTCCCAAAAGTTCTCTCTAATGAATGAAAAATAGAAAACTATATAGAGATTTTACATCTTGACGGCGTCACGTTGTAGCCCTTGACGCCGTCACCTCGCCGCCAAAATAACTCTCGGATTGCTCAGATCCAACTTTGACGCCGTCACCTTGTAATGGTCTTTGGGCCGTCTCCTTTTGCTCCAACACGTGACAGCCTAGGCGTCACAAAGGGTGACGCCGTCACTCTTTAAATACCAAAATCTTTCTGGCGGTCTCGTGTAAACTTCATATCCACCTATTTGTCAACACACGATGCCGTCACCTTGTAAGGTGTGACGCCGTCAAGTACTGTTTCCAGCATATTTTTGAGATTTTGTCTTTTTCTTCACTTTTATGCTCCAAAAACGTCCAAAATGCTTCATTTTCCAGATTTCTTCTCCAAAGTACTTAAAATGACAAAATGAACGATTTAAGGCAATATTTGATCAAATAATTACGGATTAGGGCTTAAATGGCCCCCTAAAAGCGTAAAAAAAACCCTAGCTTCCAAATCTCTTAAACGACCCTTGCTAACCCTGATATCCTTGATCTAAACCTTGTAAAAACCTTATTATCTCAGCCCTAACACCCTTGTGTAGCTTCCAAATCAACCATGGAATGATGAAATAAATACAAGCTTTATGTAGAAAAAACCAAAGGCTTCAACTATAATGTTTTATTTGTTGCTTGAAAATCAAAAAAGAATGGTGTTTGGTGATTGCCTATATTCGGCCAAAGGAGAGAAAAAAGAGATGAATGGGTTTGGACGAGTTTATGTGTTTATCATTGACAAGTTATACAAAAATCCAGATATTTGTAACATATATAACTTAAGTCTTAAGGTAATTTAGACAAGTGTTACATAAGTCATCACCAAGACTTTATGTCTTGGTGATTCACCTCATACATGTCAACCAACATGTATATGAGGTGATTATTTGATGTTTTTTGTGATATAACTGAGTTACGGAGTATCGTTTAGNCATTAATATTCTCTTATGCATTAAACACAACCAATTAAATCGTAGTACACATCCGATTCATGTTTCCTAAGACATTCAAGCAAGTTACCAATTAGAAGTTAGCCAGTTTTCTTAAGCCTAACATTGAAATCATTCATCCACAACAATTAACAACTAACCATCAACCAATAATCAATAGCTAGGTTTCATTACATCTAAGCAAACACAAGAAAAACCTAGCATAGCATGTTAATGTAAAGCCAAGCATAAGATAGAATCAAACAACACATAGACATATTAATTGATTAATGGAAGACTTATCCTTAATTAAGCATGGATGAAACAAGGGTGAAAAACCCTTGAAAATACTGTAAAACTCAACCTAGGGTTTATCCCAATGTTCTCCCAAAAGTTCTCTCTAATGAATGAAAAATAGAAAACTATATATAGATTTTACATCCTGACGGCATCACGTTGCAGCCCTTGACGCCGTCACCTCGCCACCAAAATAACTCTCGGATTGCTCAGATCCAACTTTGACGCCGTCACCTTGTAATGGTCTTTGGGCCATCTCCTTTTGCTCCAACACGTGACGGCCTAGGCGTCACAAAGGGTGACGCCGTCACTCTTTAAATCCCAAAATCTTTCTGGCGGTCTCGTGTAAACTTCATATCCACCTATTTGTCAACACACGATGCCGTCACCTTGTAAGGTGTGACGCCGTCAAGTACTGTTTCTAGCATATTTTTGAGATTTTGTCGTTTTCTTCACTTTTATGCTCCAAAAACGTCCAAAATGCTTCATTTTCCAGATTTCTTCTCCAAAGTACTTAAAATGACAAAATGAACGATTTAAGGCAATATTTGATCAAATAATTATGGATTAGGACTTAAATGGCCCCCTAAAAGTGTAAAAAAAACCCTAGCTTCCAAATCTCTTAAACGACCCTTGCTAACCCTGATATCCTTGATCTAAACCTTGTAAAAACCTTATTATCTCAGCCCTAACACCCTTGTGTAGCTTCCAAATCAACCATGGAATGATGAAATAAATACAAGCTTTATGTAGAAAAAACCAAAGGCTTCAACTATGATGTTTTATTTGTTGCTTGAAAATCAAAAATGAATGGTGTTTGGTGATTGCCTATATTCGGCCAAAGGAGAGAAAAAAGAGATGAATGGGTTTGGACGAGTTTATTTGTTTATCATTGACTAGTTATACAAAAATCCAGATATTTGTAACATATATAACTTAAGTCTTAAGGTAATTTAGACAAGTGTTACATAAGTCATCACCAAGACTTTATGTCTTGGTGATTCACCTCATACATGTCAACCAACATGTATATGAGGTGATTATTTGATGTTTTTTGTGATATAACTGAGTTACGGAGTATCGTTTGTGTGACACCGGTTCTTGATAAAAGTAACATAAACTGTAAAAATGATTCGATTGCCTAAAACTCACTTTATAACATGAAAATAATTTAAAATGCTTAGAAATGTGTAGAGTGACTATTGCTCATGTTTGGTTCAAGTTTAATGCATGCATACGAGTGAGCTTATCCGGCTACTCGTAAAAGTAAATGTATTTGAAATGAAAATATTAAATGACGTAAATAATCGAACAATAACATTGTAGATTGAGAATGGTTACAATGTCAAATCCATAAATCGTAAGAGGCAGCAACTTCAAATATTAGAGTTAGATATTTTTTTTATCACCTCTTTTATGTTGCTCGTGCCATGCTTTCGGATAGTTAGTCCATTCCCAATGCATACAATCAATGCTTCCAGACATTCCCGGAAACCATGAACCCTCTTATGTGTTGCATATAAATTTTGAATATTAGTAAAGTCGGGTTTCCTTAAAAACTCAGGCATGAACAAATCAATAACGCACATAGTAAAAAAAAAATTAGACAATCACGTGCACAATGTTCACGCACTTGTAAATATTCATCAAATGCATTCGGTGTTTTACCGTTTTTCAATTGACGTATGACGGAATTGCATTTTATAATAACACTAAAACCCATTTGACCCGTACAATCAAGTCTGACTTTAAGAATGTAAAATGCTCGGGAAGAGGATCGTAAGTTTCATTATAAGTTCCAATATCTTTGACTATTTCTGAAAATAGTTTTTTGCCCATACGATATTGGCTTCTAATGTAGTACTCCGAATATTTTGGATTATCACCAAAATAGTCATCCAACAAATGTTCTTTAGCAACATCACGTTCACAGTATATCGGATTACGCGAATGTGAAGTTTGAGCTTGTTGTTGTTGTGATTGGTGATATTGACGAGTCAAAAATAAAATGTCACTTTCATCATTGACATCAGAGAAGTTAATATCTTCATCATTCAGATTCACTTTTGGTAAAGAGAATATGTTTTTCTGGTAGAAAGAATTAAATTTGATGTGTGAAAAATTGTTAAATGGAGGTAGTAGTTTTAAAGGTGAGATAAGATTTTTTTTTTCTTTTTGAATCGTTACTTCCTTTCCAACGGCTACATCTTAAAAAAAATAAGAAAAAATAATAATAAAAAAAATAACTTGCTCGACGCCAGTTTGTTCAAGCCGAAAATGGTGCAATAGGGCCAGTTTGGTAACGCTGCAACAACGGTGCCATTGAGGCTGAAACATTGAAATGGCGATGAACCACCGTGACCACATCCCATGCTCTTATATAATACTTGATGCAAAATATATGATGGATTGGGTTTTAAATGATTTTTATTGTTATATTTTTCATCAAGTATTATATAACACATACAAAAATATTTAAAGTGAAAATTGAAAAAGAAACACTTCAAAAAGTAGGGGTGATCAATGGTCCAAAACCGGACCGGACCGGCCAAAACTGGGCCGAACCGATCAAAAGACCAAACTAACCAAAAACCTTAGACTGAGGACCGGTCTGATCCAAGAAGGCATAATAGCCGGATTTTATGTAAGACCGGTCCGGACCGAGACCGAAATAAGGAAAAAATCGGGACCGAGACTGGACCGCTGGTCCTTCGGTTTGTCGATTTTCGGTCCTTCCTCTCGGTCTCGATCAGTTTTGGGTCTGCGATGCTGAGCCCTATCAAAAAGTCAAAACAAGACAACTACTTTGGGAGGAGGAAATAATGTTTTTCTCATTGATAAGAACAAAAGCAAACTATATTTGTTCCGGCAGATTGTTAAGCAGCACTAAGAACATGAAAGCAAAAGGTTTCCGTAACCTTTAAATAATATGAAACAAGAATGAAATTTAAAAACGATGAGAGATAACCTAAGGAAAGTGTTTCAAGCTCATACTACTATACTAGCTTATGGAATCCTTCGGTATTTATTAAAAAGAGGGTTCGATGCACAGAAAATATGGTTCTTGTGGAGGGCTTATGGACACCTTTAGATATGGATTGTACTATGATTAATGTTTATGCTCCTCAAGACATTAATCAGAAACGTGTGTTATGGAATTACTTGGCGTCTATTGTGACTAGGACGTCGGGTGGCTGTATTGTTTTTGGAGACTTTAATGTGGTCCGATGTGCGGAGGAGAGATCAGGGACAAATTTTTGTAATAGATCGGCAGAGGAGTTTAATAGGTTTATAGATGATACCGAGTTAATAGACGTTCCGACGGGTGGTAAAAAGTTTACTAGAGTGAATAGATCTGGCATTAAAATGAGTCGATTAGATCGATTTTTGGTGTCGGAAGATGTAGTTGATAGAGCTCCAAAATTGACGTGTATGGCTTTACAAAGGAAGTGTTCTGATCATTGTCCTATAATATTAACGGAAGATGTAGAGAAATGATTATGGGCCTAATTCTATTAAGATTTTCAATTCATGGATGGAGATGGAAGGATTTGACGAATTGGTGAAAAATGCATGCACGGAATACCAACCAAATGAAGGTGATAATAAATGTGCCGTGTTAAAAAATAAGCTTAAATTTGTTAAAAACAAGATTAAAGAATGGCATGCTCAGATGAGGAATGCTCAGATGATGCAACGTAAGATGCTTAATAGTAGACTTGGTGAGATTGATCAAATGATAGATGAAGGCCATGGTTCAGATGATATTATGTCCGAGAGAAGAGATTTGCTGCAAACGGTGATGGTTTTGGATGATATTGCTATTAAGGATAATGCTCAAAAGTCAAAGATTAAATGGATTAAGGATGGTGATGAGAATACGAAATTGTATCATGGGATGTTGAAAAGAAAAAGAAGACAGAATAATATTTCAGGTGTTGCAATTGATGGGAATGGGTAACTGATCCAGAAATGGTTAAAGAAAAGTTTAGGGAGTATTATGCTAAGAAATTTCAGCCGTTCAGTGGTATTCGGCCGTCAAATAGAAGCTCTCGGTTCAAAAGTCTGAGTGATACGCAGGTTGAAATGCTCGAAAGAACATTTTCGGATCAAGAGATTCATGATACAGTGTGGGCGTGTGGCTGTGATAAAGCGCTAGGTCCGGACGGCTATCTTTTCGTTTCCTTAGAAGATTTTGGTATCAGTATAAAACGGAGGTTATAGCGTTTGTTAAGGAATTTTATGATTCGGGACATATCACACCTGAGTGTAACTCGTCGTTTATTACTTTAATTCCAAAATGCGAGAATCCGACCCTTATAAAAGATTTTAGACCTATTAGTTTAATAGGTTTGCAATACAAGATTATTGCAAAGCTTTTAGCCGATAGGTTGGTTAAGGTGGTTGATTCGATAGTTAGCCCGGAGCAATCGGCATTTATAAAGGGTCGTCAAATTACGGATAGTGTTCTAATGGTAAACGAAATTGTTACATGGGCGAGAAAACGAAAAAAGAAGGTGATGATGTTTAAAGTTGACTTCGAGAAAGCCTATGATTCTCTTTCATGGGATTACCTGGATTGTATGTTTGAATATATGTGGTTCGGTGATAAATGGCGAATGTGGATTCGAGGTTGTTTGGTTTCTGCTAGATCTTCTGTGTTGTTGAACGGTAGTCTGACTAAGGAGTTTCAAATCCGTAGGGGCCTTCGTCAAGGAAACCCTTTATCCCCTTTTTTGTTTATTCTTGCCATGGAGGGATTACACATTGTGATAGAAGATGCAGTTCAAAATTCTCGGTTTAGAGGGGTGGTCGTGGGGAGCTCGTCAATTCACATGTCATACCCTTTCTATGCAGACGACGAAATATTCATGGGTGAATGGGATAAAGACAATGTTGAGAGTCTGATTCGATTACTCAACATATTTTACTTGGCGTCTGGGCTTCAACTAAATCTTCAAAAATCAAAATTATATGGGCTTGGAGTTGTAGAGATAGATGTTCAAGAGTTAGCGAGGTGTACAGGGTGTGGGGCTGACTCGGTCCCATTTATATACCTTGGACTTCCAGTTGGAGAGAGAATGTATCGGACCAACTCATGGAGGCCTTTGGTGGGTAAATTTCAGAAACGTTTGGCAAGTTGGAAATCTAAATTGATGTCAATTGGTGGGAGACTAACTCTTGCTAAGTCCGTTTTAGGAAGTCTTGGAATCTATTACCTTTCGTTGTTCCCTCTTCCTGCTCAAGTCAATAAACAACTTGAATCGATTAGAGCTAGATTTTTTTGGGGCATAGATGACAACGAGAAGAAAATTCAGTGNGTGTACAGGGTGTGGGGCTGACTCGGTCCCATTTATATACCTTGGACTTCCAGTTGGAGAGAGAATGTATCGGACCAACTCATGGAGGCCTTTGGTGGGTAAATTTCAGAAACGTTTGGCAAGTTGGAAATCTAAATTGATGTCAATTGGTAGGAGACTAACTCTTGCTAAGTCCGTTTTAGGAAGTCTTGGAATCTATTACCTTTCGTTGTTCCCTCTTCCTGCTCAAGTCAATAAACAACTTGAATCGATTAGAGCTAGATTTTTTTGGGGCATAGATGACAATGAGAAGAAAATTCAGTGGGTTAAATGGGAGGCAATTTTAAATGCGAAAGAGAAAGGTTTTGGCGTCGGTAGTCTTTGGGCTTTTAACCAAGCGTTAATTTTTAAATGGCGATGGAGATTTTTAAATGGGAATGATCTGTTGTGGGCAAATCTGATGAAAAGTTGTCATGGCAGAGAGGGGGGTTTTTTAAATGAAGGAACGACAACACCAAAAAGTGGAGTGTGGCCTGGTATTGTAAAGGCGTCAATGGAGCTTCATAAGCGTTAGCTAATTCCATATTCGGCTATTAGGAGAAAGGTGGGGAATGGTATGAATACTAGATTCTGGAAGGATGTGTGGTGTGGTGACCGAACGTTAGAAATTAGATTTCCTAGGATGGCAGTTTTAGCTTCTAATAGGAATGCTTGTGTTAGTGAGTACTGGTCCTCGCAGGGGTGGAATATTAACTGGCGGCGAGAGATTCGTGGAGGGGTTAAGCTATCTCAACATTCTCAATTAATGAGTTGTATTGAGTTAATGCGTATCAACTTGGACCAAGATGCATGGCAGTGGAAGTTTGGTGATGAGGAATCCTTCACGGTGAGGTATGTTAGATACAGTTTAGATGTATCTCGTATTCCATTTGCTAGTATAGCGACTCGTTGGTGCAAAATTCTTCCAATCAAGGTGAATGTGTTTATGTGGAGAGCTATGTTAAATCGTCTTCCTACTCTTTCAAGTCTAGATCATCGAGGGATTTACATTGAGTCGCTTATGTGTCCGTGTTGCAACAATAATGTGGAAGATAGTAATCATGTGTTTTTTACTTGTAATATTGCTTTGGAGTTATGGAACAGAATCGCGTTGTGGCTGGATCTTCATATCCCAGAGTTCGTTAATATGGCTGACATGTTTCAATGGATCGATGAGCACGGTGGAGGGTCTAAGCAACAGAGGATCTTAAACACAACTTGTGTTACTATTATTTGGATCCTTTGGATGTATAGGAACTTGGTGGTGTTTGACGCCGCAAGAATTAAAAAGCATCAGCTTTTCGATTTGGTAGTTCTTTTTTCTTATAATTGGTTTTGTAATAGGAATAGTAAGAGCAGAATCAATTGGAACGCATGGATGCAAAACCCGCGTATGTAGTTTTGTTTGTTTTTCTTTTGCTAGTTTGATCTAGCTTTTATATAATTCAGCCGTTAAAAAAAAAAAAAAAAAAAAAAAAAAAAAAAAAAAAAAAAAAAAAAAAAAAAAAAAAAAAAAAAAAAAAAAAAAAAAAAAAAAAAAAACATGCTAGCTTATAAATATATTGGAGTTGATTTCTGCTCGTGAAGCACCCTATAGTTGAATTTCATGAAGCACCACATAGTTGAATTATGCTCGTGAAACACTAGTTGAATTTTGCTCGTGAAGCACCTCATAGTTGATTTTGTGCTCGTGAAGCACCCCATACTTGAATTGTGCTAGTGAAGCACCCCATAGTTCGAAATGAATTTATAGGCATGATTTGTGCTTGTGATGCACCCCATAGTACATGTTATATAGTATTGCGATATAGTGTATGTGATGGTTATCATATCTCGCGTTTATAGTTATTACGCTTTTATTTACTAACTAGGCTTTTGCTTACATTACTCTATATGACATGTTTTAAAGGTGCCAAGCGCCACTCTAAGGTCAAGGGAAAGGGGTGTATGGGTTAGCTATTGGTAAAGTTTGAGTTGGTCACGAGCACTCTTTTTCCACCTCTTGATACAACTAGCTACCCCCCCATTGTCTTTTGATGTTGTGTCAAAGTTTTCCTGGAAATGTAGTATGTAAAGTGTTGAACTTATAAGTGATGTATAGAAAATAGTGTTTAGAAATGGTTTTACTCACCCGCTTTTGGGTCAAACGGGTCTTAATGTGTATGAAATCTAATTGTAACACTTATTCCATGTTTCATATGATACATAACTAGTTCAGGTTTAGTTTCAAGTTTTCAAAAATGGTCTTAAGTTTGTGAAAAGTGTCGAATTTGGGTCATAGTAGTCCATACGACATATAAACTCCTATCTATACGGCGTATAGCCCCATACGGCGTACAAATTGTATAGACTGTATGGGAAAGTGATAAAAAAAACTTTCTTTTAACTTTTCAATTGTTGTTTATGATTTAAAATCACATTAATAAGATTTGATACAATATGCGTTGATAATTTTTCCTTTTATTAAACAAATAGCCTTTGTACCATAAATTGATCCAAAACAAAAAGAAATTTTACAAGTAGTTGATAAACACTTTTTTTCCGTTTTCCAGTGTTCCCAGTGTTCTCATCTTTGCATTATGCAGTTATCAGCTTTTCCTTCTGTCAAATAGAACGGATCACTCTGGTTTGTCAGTTTCTCAGATTATTTGAACATTCCAGCTAAATTCAAGGCACTTTGCTGCTAAGCTTACAAAACATACTTTTTTTTGTCCTAAAACAAATGTACATTTTTAAATTGCATAATGTTTTGTAAAATCTTACTAACTATACTATCACCAATCAAATATCATCTTTACCCACTAACTTCTCTTTTGATTGGTTGATGAAAAAAGTTGACATTTATACTTGGACAATCCAAAATAGAAATGTAGACATTTATTTTGAGACGGAAAGAGTATTAGTTAATATCTAACTTTTATATCTAAGCCAACGAGTTATGCATGCGTCATCCTAAAGATATGAAACTAATCAAAGTATTTTAGATACAAAAAGAACTAAAGAATCTAAAATGGATGTAAATGATAAGCTGCTCTTGTTATATAAATTTACATCGAAACTTCCGGTCACAACGCACGCGGGTTGCAACTTGTTGTGCAGTAAGAAAATTCAAACATTTATTTTGACCTCTTGAGGAACAATGATGGTAAATGCATGAAAAAAGTTACTAGTATATAAATCGTGGTTTCCTAAAACAAATCAATTGTTTCTGAAAACTTTGTTTATTTCGTTTAAAGAAGTATTTAAACACTAGAGTGTAAGTATAAAATAATTATGATTACTAGTATTTATGTAGAAAATGAAAAATGAAAAGTATGTTTTGTGAGCATTTGGCTGGAGCACAATAACATGATAAGCATGTGTATGAGAGTATCATCCTTTGTCTTTTTCCTAAGGAACAAGGCCCACATGACCATTTTTGTTGCAAGTTTTTGACAAATTTGAGGATCTAAATTGTACATTGATTGATATTTCATTTTAGTAGTAACTTTTACTCAGTTGTTATTTATTGTGGTCGTTTTATGAAATATGCTTTTTTCATCCCGAAACAAGCTAACTTTTTATTTCTTGTACAGTACTCGTATTACTTTAAAGTTTGTCCCATCTTTCTTTAACAATTCCAGAATAGAATAATCTGAGACCCACAAATTTTAACCTTTTCAAAAAGAAAATGGCCATTTTCAAGAGATAGTTAGCAATTACAAAAATTGTACTCCATCCGTTTAAAATAATTGTTTATCGACAAAAAACATATAATTCTAAGGAAAACATAATTATTTGAATTTTCTTCTTATGTTTTGCAAAATGAGAGTTTCAGATTTAACTAATTAATTAAGACATTGTTAAATTTTGTAACAATAATCTTAAGGGTAATATGATGAACTTGATCAAACTTCTCTTGCTATTTTAGTAGTAGACAATAATTTCAAACATCCGAAAAAAGAAACTTGGACAATAAATTTGGAAAGAAAGGAGTATCTGTTCGGATCTTACACGCACAACAAAGGGCCACACAATGTTCGGCTCCTCTTGCCTAGCCCACTAGAGAAACTAATTAAAGGTTTTATGATTACAAAAATGGACATTTAAACTTTCAACATCCTCATAAATCTCTCTCCCACACAAGTTTTATCTCATCTCTAAGATTACGAGAGCCCTCTATTTATATAGGCTAAACACAATATTTTTCTAATTTAGACCATGCTAAATTAGAAAATATACTTCTTGTTTTCCCTAATAAGTACTCCCTTATTTTTCTAAGATTATGAGAGCCCTCTTTCAAAACATAATTAATGTAATTTGAGTCATACCCTAATAAGTACTCTCTTAACTCAAACTATCTAATACTTTATTATTATCTAAGGAATGCACTCTTTTCTCGATCTTCGCCATCCCAATATTGCTTTCTGATGAGACGAAAAGTGTTACGCTTTTAAGGGGTCATTTAAGCCCTAAGTCGTGATAATATGATCAAATATTGCCTCAAATCGTTTATGTTGTCAATTTAGGTACTTTGGAGAGGAATTCTGGAAAAGGAAGTATTTTGGACGTTCTTGGAGCATAAAAGTGAAGAAAACGACAAAGTCAAGAATCCAAGCTGGAAACAGTACCTGACGGCGTCAAGCACCAAAAGGTGACGCCGTAACTCATTGATGAAGAGGTGGATAGTTACTTTACACTTGACGGGCCAGAAAGATTTTGAGACATTTACACGTGACGGCGTCACATGTTATTTCACCAAGGCCGTCACCTATTAAGTTAAAGAGAGACGGCCCAGAACCCAAACCAACCAGACGGCGTCAAGAGTGGATCTAGGCAATCAAGAAACCCTAACACGGCGAGATGACAGCGTCACAACCTAAAAGGTGTCGCCGTCACCATTGTAAATCTATATATATTTTTCGTTTTCTCATTCATTAAGAGAGGACTTTTGGTAGGAACTTAGGGTACGAACCCTAGTCGACTTTTGCAGCTATTTTGAGGTTTCAAACCCTCTTTTCTTCCATGTTCAATTAAAGATAAGTTATCCTTTAATCATTCAATATGTCTATGTGTTGTTTGATTATATCGTATGTTTTTCTTTCCTTTAACATGCTAGGCTAGGTTTTTTTGTTTGCTTAGGTCTAATGAAACCTAGTTATTGATTATTTATTGATCGGTTTGTTGTTAATTGTTGTGGGTGGATGTTTATCGATGTTAGGCTTAAGAAAATTGGCAATACTCCAAATGGTAATATGCGTGAACGTCTTAAGAAACATGAATCGGATGTGTACTACGGTTATTTGGTTGTATTTAATGCATAAGCCACNCAAATATTGCCTCAAATCGTTTATGTTGTCAATTTAGGTACTTTGGAGAGGAATTCTGGAAAAGAAAATATTTTGGACGTTCTTGGAGCATAAAAGTGAAGAAAACGACAAAGTCAAGAATCCAAGCTGGAAACAGTACCTGACGGCGTCAAGCACCAAAAGGTGTCGCCGTAACTCATTGATGAAGAGGTGGATAGTTACTTTACACTTGACGGGCCAGAAAGATTTTGAGACATTTACACGTGACGGCGTCACGTGTTATTTCACCAAGGCCGTCACCTATTAAGTTAAAGAGAGACGGCCCAGAACCCAAACCAACCAGACGGCGTCAAGAGTGGATCTAGGCAATCAAGAAACCCTAACACGGCGAGATGACGGCGTCACAACCTAAAAGGTGACGCCGTCACCATTGTAAATCTATATATATTTTTTGTTTTCTCATTCATTAAGAGAGGACTTTTGGTAGGAACTTAGGGTACGAACCCTAGTCAACTTTTGCAGCTATTTTGAGGTTTCGAACCCTCTTTTCTTCCATGTTCAATTAAAGATAAGTTATCCTTTAATCATTCAATATGTCTATGAGTTGTTTGATTATATCGTATGTTTTTCTTTCCTTTGACATGCTAGGCTAGGTTTTTTTGTGTTTGCTTAGGTCTAATGAAACCTAGTTATTGATTATTTATTGATCGGTTTGCTGTTAATTGTTGTGGGTGGATGTTTATCGATGTTAGGCTTAAGAAAATTGGCAATACTCCAAATGGTAATATGCGTGAACGTCTTAAGAAACATGAATCGGATGTGTACTACGGTTATTTGGTTGTATTTAATGCATAAGCCACTGTTTATAATCCTACGATTAGGCGCTTAACGTGTCGTTGTAGGAGGATATAAGAGCTTATAGAGTTGGGTAATGTTGGGAATTTTGCTAAGTAAGAATTCTACTGATGGATTCTACTGATGGATTCTGCTGAAGAGCTGGAATCTGCTGAAGATAACTTTCTGCGAAAGAATAGTTTCTGCATAGTGTGTTTCTGCGGATATAGATAAACCGCATATTTTGTAATTTAGTTAGTATATGCATGAGTTTTATTAGGAGAAGATAATGCATATCTTTTATAGTTTATAGATTATACGTTTCTTGTGAAACGGTTTAGGGTTAGAGTTCCTTGTCTATAAAAGGAACATCTTATTATATTTTATGTACGAGTTTGAAAAACAAGTTTTAGCTTTATAAAAGATCCATAGAGGATCAAAGAATTCTGAGTATTCTGTGTTATTACTTGTGTTTGTTTCCGCTTTAGAATACAAGTATTGGAGACTTTCTATTAGTGTGTTTGTGATTACATAAANTACACTTGTGGACAGTTGGGTCACTTCTCAAGAGAATGCAAGGATAGGAAGACTACTGATGAAGTTAGGTACTCTACCTATCAGCAGAATCAAGGAGATGTTGGAACTTCCAAAGCTCGACCTTCCAAAGCTTTGGTGACTGTGGATGATCATGTTGACTAGAAGACTCATGAACGTAGTGATGATGAAGCTGATCAGAGTGGTTACTGGCCAGTTGTGATACAGAGGATAATCATGATCAAGTTGCTCTTATGGGCATCTCTCAGGTACAAAATTGTGTGTTTAGTTGTAGTGTCAAATATAATGAGCTTAAAGAATTTTAAGATAAATTGAAACCACAATATAATGAGTGTTATAAAGAACTTGAGGCATATAAAAATGGTTTAAGGACTTTAGAAAAACAAAAAATTTGGTTTCAAAAGAATCAGGCTACTTATGAAGAGAAAATAAGTGTGTGAAAAAGAGATTTAAAATGCGCACAAGATGAGTTGATATACACTAAGAAAGTAAATGCTAAATTAGAATCTGACAACCAAGTACTTAAAGAGGAGCTAGATAAGGAAATAGTTACACACAAAAAAATGGTTGATCTCAGGTGATAATCTAGCTAGTTGTTTATATAGTTATCAAGCTGTAAATTCTAATATAGGTTTAGGTTTCAAAAAGTATGTTGGATTAGAAGCTAAGAATGACCTTGGTAGGACCACACCAGCAGGTTTAGCTAATTATGTTAAAGAAGGATCATTACATGTTGTGCCTGGACCTATAAGAGGAGAACACATGCCCATTGACCTTTCCACCACTGTAGACTTTGATGGATCACATCATCTTTATGGCAAAAAGTCAAGTGACTTGCCTAACCCTAATTCTAACACTGCTGACTTTGTCTCTTGTTCTACCAGTGACATGTCTTCTGACCAAGGGTCTACTGCCTATACAAGTTGTGATTCAAGTGACAAGTCAGACCTTCCCAAGACCTCACCCAAGCCTTCACCCAAGTGTCCATACAAGCCTGTTAGAGTTGCTGCTGATGATTTAAAGTCAACGATAGTTTCCTCTGAAGACTTGTTATTTAATTCTTTGCCAAACAATAATTTTAATTCTGTCAAAAACAATTATGTCAATGTTTGTGGTTTGAAGGCTTTTCATGGAACATCGTTCACTATTAATAAATCTTCTAAAAAGAAGCTTTGTTTGTGGAAGTAAATCTCACTTGATTAAGGATTGTAATTTTTATGAGCAAAGAATGGGTGTATGTGCTAGTCAGAAGAGACCTAGACCAGTGTGGAAACCTGTCCATGATATACCATCTTATGTTCCACAAGCAACTCACACAACCAGCAGATCCAATTATGCTGATAAATCAGCTTCTGCTAATCAATCAGTTCCTGCTGATACACCTATTTCTGCTGATAGACCTTCTCAGCCCAGTAGAAAAAGACAAGTTGCTAGACCATTCTATAGACCTAATAATTCTTCTTACTTTTCTAATGGTTTTTGGCCTAGTTATTATCACCCAATGTATATGGGGTGGGGGGCACCATGGGATACTGCTGTTAAGCCCTCAGCAGGTTATTCTTGGAATAATATGGGATATAACTATTAAACAAGGTCCAAGAATAATGGTGGATCTTGTACATCTACATGGCCTGACTCTTATGATCCACAAGGCAGGCTCAAGTCAGTAATGACTTGAGTCTCAAAAGTGTACTTATATTTTGTATATTTTTGTTGTTGTTGTAGGATCATCCCCTGAAGAGTAAAGAAGTTGGCATAGTTGATAGTGGTTGTTCTAGGAGCATGTCAGGAAACAGAGAAAAGATGATTAATTTTGTACCCATAGAAGGTGGAGGCAATGTGACTTTTGGTGGAGGTGATGGTAAAATCACAGGGAAAGGAACTATTAGAACACCAAAATTGGATTTTGAGAATGTGTACTATGTAAAGGAACTGCAACACTTCAATTTGTTCTCAGTATCACAAATTTGTGACACAAAGAACAAAGTTTTCTTCTTTGAGGATGAATAGAAATGTTGAAAACAGGGGTTGCTAAGAAATGGAGTTATGATCAAGTTAGTCGGGGATGTCTTTGGCAAGTATAAAAATGATAAAAACACTGTTCGGGACCAAGTGCCGGCGGTTGTTTTTAGGACGTTAATTAGTTAGTTTAAAGCTTAAACCGTCGTAAGGTTAACGGCAGTTAACATAATTTAAAATGGGACGAATTTCCCAAAAATACCGGGTAAATGAACCTTTGAAATCTCCGGGACGTTTAAAGGTGAACTTAAAAACATGTCGGGAATAAAATGAGGAATAATCGGACGTGTAAATCTCATGTTGTGAGGCGCGTTCAGCGTTTACTTAAAAATTCAACCGTATGGTGAATAGTTAAATAAGCCGAACGATTAAATACTTCGAAAAAGACTTACGAGTGGAAATAGCATGCAATGTGTTATGATGATGATATGTGGGACTAATCCGTACTAAGCCCGTTTGGACATGTTGCTGAATGTTAATGGCATGACATACCCGTAATATTCCGTTTACGGATGAAAATGAGAAATGTTCAGGAATGATGGGTTTCCCCATCGGGGAATGAATATTGCTCAATGGAATAGAAAATGAATGAATATGAGTTCGTAGGGTGACTGGAAATGACCTGAAAATTACGGGTTGTGACATAATTAATGTTCTTCCCCATTACTCCATAACACTAGTACTTTACCCATGAGTCCCAATCGTCCCAAAACAATATGTACAAGATATGACTCGACTTAGCAACCATGTAATCAATTAGATAATTAACTAAGGGTTTAAACAAATGTTGTCACAATAATGCACTAAAGATGAGTGCATACATGGTAGGCTAAGGCGATTTGGGTGTACATTTGGGGGTGGATTGTAAACAAATTCTTCCTTTAAGTAAAATGCTTAAAGTTAGAAACGAAAAAGATAGGCTCTGAGGGGTGTACTAGGGGTATCGTATACTAAAAATGAGTACATCGCTAAGGTGTGGGAAAATTACTTGACCAATGAAGTCAACGTAATTATAATAAAGGTGTAAAACAAGGGTTATCCTAATGCCTCTTATCATGTAGTAAATCCTGACTACACGAATGTAGTCTGACTAGAGGTCTCGGGATGAATCACTAACGCAAGTTCTAGAATCTAAGTACTACCGGTACACTCATAAGCACTAATAATAAACGCTTTTCCTAACAAATCTAGGGGCGAATCTTACATATTTGGGGGAAAATTATTGAGTGGTACGGTTTTTGGTGCTAGTCATACAACTCCTATCCATGAGACGCTCATTATGACTAAAGTTTTACTCCTATATGTTGTAAAAAATTTTAAATTTGGTGCTAAAATCGCCCTAACAAATATTTCTCTTGGTTTTATTACACACCTACTATTAGACAATCAAAAATCAAGTGTAATTGCATTCTCTAAGGTATCATCATTTTACCCCCCCCCCCCCCACACTTAAGCCGAACATTGTCCCCAATGTTTAAATAAAAAGATGTAAAAGTAAAGAAGGTAAAAGTATGAAACAAATACTCCCCTGATTCGTTCGGTGTGGATAATGTGGTAACATGGTTAGATCCTCCTCCAAGAAAATGAACGTAAAAAGCTTCCCTTCCAAAATATAAATCATCTTCTTGTCCAATATAACCTATTAAACCTGAGAAAACAATCATGGCAAACCTCGCGTAAAATCGGCTGCAAACTCTATATATAATAAAATACTAGAAAACGAATAAAGATATAATGCTTGTGGAATGAATATTTGCAGATTCCTGGAGTTTATAAAATACGGGTTTAATGAAACTTTACAATTCCGGCAGAAAAACAAAACTTGCAAAATTTTCCAGGATTTTACACCTGACGTCGTCAGGTTATAAAGCCTGACGCCGTCAGAGTTACCTGACAGAAATTTTATATTTTGTTTCCGGAAAATTTCCAGAAAAACATATTCCTTAATTCCTGGAATTCCTGCAAAATATTCATTATGACTCGATACAAGTATTTGACTCAAACAAATACTAATATGTATGTTTATTTAATATTGTTATGATTCATG